>SJYC01023374.1:0-11763 GCA_006408675.1 Madoqua kirkii
ATCCCTGTGAAATTACCACTGGCATTTTTCACAGAACTAGCACAAAAAACTTCACAATTCATGTAGAAACACAAAAGACCCCAAATAGCCACGGTAGTCTTGAGAAAGAAGAATGGAGCTGGAAGAATCAACTTTCTGACTTCAGATTATACTACAAAACCATAGTTATCAAGACAGTATGATACTAGCACAAAAACAGAAATATAGACCAATGGAATAAGACAGAAAGCCCAGAAATAAACCCACTCACCTGTGAGTACCTTATTTTTGACACAGGAGACAAGAATATACAATGGGGCAGAGACAGCCTCTTCAATAAGTGGTGCTGGAAAACTGGACAGCTACATGTAAAAGAATTAAATTATAACACTTCTTACCATACACAAAGATAAAGATCTAAATGTAAGACCAGAAACTATAAAATTCTAATAGGAAAATATAAGCAGAACAATCGATGACATAAAGCAAGATCCTCTGTGACCCGCCTCCTAGAGTAATGGATATAAAAACAAAAGTAAACAAGCGATTAAACTTAAAAACTTTTGCACAGCAAATGAAACCTGTCTCTTATACACATCTCTTTTGTTATTGAAAATGAAATTTTGTTATATTTTGATATTATTGATGTATTAAAATATTAATTCACATTTATATTGCAACTGAATATTTATTTTGTAATATTATTAATTCTAATTGTTTAATGTATTACTTTGAGATTATGAGACTTGATAATTTACTTTTTTGCTTTTCTGTTTTTATTTTTGTTTCATTGTAATTAAAATATTATAGGTATATCTGTATTACAGCATGATGTAATATGCTAGCATGTTATGACCAAGCTGTTGTGACTTTATGCTCTAATAATATAAGAAAAAATAACTCTTAAATATTATGTCTGTTCCTCTATGATTAAATGCCAGCTTGGTTACACTATTAATCTCAGTAGAATGTGCTGGTGATTTGCTACATAGTTTGAAAAATATGCTTTATTTTCTTGAATCTGTTCAAGATTTTAGACTTGAACTATTTGCTTGTTATTAAATATAAATGCTTGAAACTAAGGTACCTATTCACTAATACATTTTAACCAATATTAAGCAACTAACTCTCCTTTTTAAAACATTTTTTCTTAGATTTATGCTATTTTCTTGCCTGATGTATGCTCAGCTACACCATTTCTCCTGTGTACTCATAACTGCTTATCTTTGCAGTACTTGAAAGTTTATGTGATTTTAGTTAATACCACTATTCCTTAAGAGATACTGCATTTTCATGCATTCTGAATGTTTTAGTCATTACACAACCGTTTACCACGTATAAGTTCTAAGAGTCTGGAAATATTTGAAATTGAAGGTAATGAGGGAGACATTATTCTTAAACAAAGAAAATGGCTAGAGTATTAGTTTAATGCTCACTGGAATAAAAGGCTGAGCATGGCTTAAACAGGCACACAATGCAGAAACTCAGGCAACTTTCGCCAGTTCACACTGGTCTTTCTGTGAAGAGCTAAGCATAGGTTTTAATCACTGGCTTGAGGAGCAGACTGCAAGCTGTGATGTACCACTCCTTTGTAACGAGTACCTTGGGTTTGTGTTTTTGTGTTTTTTTAATTGTATATAGCTTGGAGAAATCATGGGATAGTCATACTTTATTAGGATTATATAGAAATCATTCAGGGTCAACTGCGTCTTTCTCTTACTCTAATTCCTCTACCAACTTTTTAAACTTTACCTAAGCTGCCCTGGTTAGCTAGGGATACTCTGAAATCTTTTAGTGTTGTCAGAAACATGACCTATGGCTATAGGTCTCTCCTTTTCCTTACTTAGCTTTTCATTGTAAAAATCATCAGGCTTTGAAGTAGGTAAAACTCGCCCAGCCTAAGTGGCATTAACTAAGTCAAGGCCAGGTATACCAGTGGTCAGAGACTGAAGGGAAGATGGATCTTAAATAAACATGACAATATGTCTCACTTCTCTTTGAGGAACCTTTACTGTAAACCTAGTCATAGAATAAATGTCATTATTTATTAAGTAGGAAGTAAATAGGCTTCCCTCGTGGCTCAGACAGTAAAGAATCTGCTTGCAATGCAGGAGACCAAGGTTCAGTCCCTGGGTTGGGAAGATTCCCTGGAGAAAGGAATGGCAACCCACTCCAGTATCATTGCCTGGAGAATTCCATGAACAGAGGAGCCTTGCAGGGTACAGTCCATGGGGTCACAGCAAGTCAGACACAACTGAGCAGCTAAAACACTAGGTCACCAAGGAGCACTGAGCAGAGTTCCCTGTGCTACATGGTAGGTTCTCATTAGTTATCTATTTTATATATAAATATATGCGTTAGTATATATTTATTAATCCCTCTCTCTCAATTTCTCTTTGATATTGATACTTTTGTTCTTTCCATCTGTGTCTCTAATTCTGCCTTGTAAATATGATCATTTATACCATTTTTTTCAGATTCCACATATATACATTAATAAATGGTATTTGTTTTTCTCTTTCTGACTTACTTCAGTCTGTATGACAGTATCTAGGTCCATCCACGTCTCTACAAATGACCCAGTTTCAGCCTTATTATGGCTGAGTAATACTCCATTATATATTTGTATCACAACTTCTTGATCCATTCCCCTGTTGATGGACATTTAGGTTGCTTCTGTGTCTTGGCTATTGTAAATAGTGCTGCAGTGAACACTGGGGTGCAAGTGTCTTTTTGAATTATGGTTTTTTCTCTGGCATATGCCTAGTAGTGGGATTACTGGGTCACATGAGAGATATTCCATATTCCTGCGTAGGAAGAATCAATACTGTGAAAATGACTGTACTACCAAATGCAATCTACAGATTCAATGTGATCCCTATGAAATTACCACTGGCATTTTTCACAGAACTAGCACAAAAAACTTCACAATTCATGTAGAAACACAAAAGACCCCAAATAGCCACGGTAGTCTTGAGAAAGAAGAATGGAGCTGGAAGAATCAACTTTCTGACTTCAGATTATACTACAAAACCATAGTTATCAAGACAGTATGATACTAGCACAAAAACAGAAATATAGACCAATGGAATAAGACAGAAAGCCCAGAAATAAACCCACTCACCTGTGAGTACCTTATTTTTGACACAGGAGACAAGAATATACAATGGGGCAGAGACAGCCTCTTCAATAAGTGGTGCTGGAAAACTGGACAGCTACATGTAAAAGAATTAAATTATAACACTTCTTACCATACACAAAGATAAAGATCTAAATGTAAGACCAGAAACTATAAAATTCTAATAGGAAAATATAAGCAGAACAATCGATGACATAAAGCAAGATCCTCTGTGACCCGCCTCCTAGAGTAATGGATATAAAAACAAAAGTAAACAAGCGATTAAACTTAAAAACTTTTGCACAGCAAATGAAACTGTAAACAAGGTGAAAAGACAATCCTCAGAATAGGAAAAAGGAATAGTAAATGAAACAACTGACAAAGGATTAATGTCCAAATTGAGCTCATACAACTCAATACCAAAAAACAAACAACCCAATCAAAAAGTGGGAAAAAGACCTAAACAAACATTTCTTCAAAGAAGACATACAGATGGCTAACAGACACATAAAAAGATGCTCACAATCGCTCATTATTAGAGAAATGCAAATCAAAACTGCAATGAGCTATCACCTCACACTGGCAGAATGGCCATCATCCAAAAGTCTACAAACAGTAAATGCTGGAGAGGATGTAGAGAAAAGGGAATGCTCTTGCGTTGTTGGTGGGAATGTAAATTGACACAGCCACTATGGAAGACAGTATGGAGATTCCTTAAAAACTAGGAATAAACCATCATATGACCTAGCAATCCCAGTCCTAGGCATATGCCCTGAGGAAACCAAAAGTGAAAAATTCACATGAACTCCATTGTTCACTGCAGCATTATTTATAATAGCTAGAACATGGAAGCAACCTAGATGTCAATCAAGAGATGAAAGGATAAAGAAGTTGTGGTACATAAACATAATGGACTATTGCTGCTACGTCACTTCAGTCGTGTCTGACTCTGTGCGATCTCATAGACGGCAGCCCACCAGGCTCCCCTGTCCCTGGGATTCTCCAGGCAAGAACTCTGGACTGAGTTGCCATTTCCTTCTCCAATGCGTGAAAGTGAAAAGCAAAAGTGAAGTCACTCAGTCGTATCCAACTCCTAGCAACCCCATGGACTACAGCCCACCAGGCTCCTCCATCTGTGGGATTTGTCAGGCAAGAGTACTGGAGTGGGGTGCCGTTGCCGTCTCTGTAATGGAATATTACTCAGCTTTAAAAAAGGAATGCATTTGAGTCAGTTCTAATGAGGTAGATGAACCTAGAGCCTATTATACAGAGTAAAATAAGTCAAAAAGAGAAAGATAAATATTGTATACTAATGAATATATATGGAATCTAGAAAGATGGTGCCAAAGAATTTATTTGCAGGGGAGCAGTGGAGAAAGAGACGTAGAGAACAGAATGGTGGACATGGAGAGAGGGGAGGAGAGGGTGAGAGGTATGGAGAGAGTGACATGGAAACTTACATTACCGTATGTAAAACAGATGGCCAGTGGGAATTTGCTGTATGTCTTGGAACTCAAACAGGGGCTCTGTATCAACCTAGAATGGTGGGATGGGAGGAATGGGAGGGAGGTTCAAGAGCGAGGGGACATGTGTACACCTAGGGCTGATCATGTTCATGTTTAACAGGAAATAACAAAATTCTATAAAGCAATTATCCTTCAATTAAAAAATAAATGTTTTAAAAAGAAAAAAAAAAAAAACCTTGACTCTTCATTATCTATGGAAGATGATCCAAATAGGTCTGAAAGGCATTTCATCAATTACTTACATCTACCTTTATTTATTTACATCTACCTTAAAATCTCAACATGTGGCCATGTCCATGCTTCTCACACTGTTGCTGCAATCTACATCCCAAGTCCTTCTTCCCTATTTACAATCCCCATGCTTCCTCTACTGCCTTTGTTTAATTTTTCATTCAGTGAACTCCTGCCTTTCATCTATTGCTCCCCTTTAGGGTAGCATCCATTCTGAAGTTTTCTTAGGTGCTCATAGGCCTGCATCTTCTCTGATACTTTCACATAATGTCTTTATTATGTGTTTATATGGCTGTCTTCTGCTAGGTTCTGTCCTTTGAAGGGAGGGGGTTTGTATTAAAATTATTTATATCTAGCTCACTGTGTAGCCCTACTATGGTTCTTATTAAGAGCTATTCAATGGATTACTTTTAAAGTGAAAAAGTGAACTTTAAAGGTTATAATATTTTTCATGGTTTATAAAGAGCTTCTTTTTCATTAATATATAGTCAAGCAATGAGAATATTTTACATATTTTTGAAAAAATTCCATGTTACAGAGATTGAGTCATATTTAAGAAATCTCTAAATGTGCAAGATTTGAAAAGTAATAGATCAAACAAAAGCATCTGTATTGTACAGATTTCCATGATTCTGGAATATATAATCAGTGATGAAAGTATTAAAGGTTTCCTTTTGGGTGTAATAAATAATAATTGTCAAAGTTTTTGTTTAGTCTACATTTTTCTACACTTATATATAAGCTTCTTCTATACTTATATATAAGCTTCTATATTTGTATAGAAGCTTATTTGAAGTTATATTAAACTCCAAATATTTTAATTTTAAACAAGATAAACTAAAAATTCAAATACCTTAAGAAATATAACATGCACCATCTAAGGACCTGACAGATTTATAAATATCATCTGACTTGCGCATCTTGTGGTATTCTAAGTACTAGAGGAACTTCTGGGATCCAGAAAGTTCATAAAGCTTGCTTTTGTTGTGAGTGAAAATGAATGAAAGTCATCTCCGTAAAAAGAGCTAAATTAGGTTAAACAGCCTCCATTGTCTGTCCTAACAGATGATTTCCTAGCTCTTCTTTCTTAATAAAAAATTGGGGGAACTTATATATAAGCTTCTATATTTGTATAGAAGCTTATTTGAAGTTATATTAAACTCCAAATATTTTAATTTTAAACAAGATAACTAAAAATTCAAATACCTTAAGAAATATAACATGCACCATCTAAGGACCTGACAGATTTATAAATATCATCTGACTTGCGCATCTTGTGGTATTCTAAGTACTAGAGGAACTTCTGGGATCCAGAAAGTTCATAAAGCTTGCTTTTGTTGTGAGTGAAAATGAATGAAAGTCATCTCCGTAAAAAGAGCTAAATTAGGTTAAACAGCCTCCATTGTCTGTCCTAACAGATGATTTCCTAGCTCTTCTTTCTTAATAAAAAATTGGGGGAAAGTTAAAATTATAGATTTCTACCCAGTCATCCAGAAATTATGAATTGAATATTTAGTATGGGGCATGAAAACTCTCTCTTAAGCATCATTCAACCAATTATTTAAATCATCACAGGTTTGGAAATACTGGCTTAAGTAAAATTTAAGTGGTTTTTCTCTGGTTTGCTTTCAATGATCTGGTAGCAGAATGCGAGTGTGCTGACTTTCCTTGGTTCTAGGCACTGTCACAGTCAACATCTTTGCTGTAGAGATCTTTGCCTCAGCATTTCTGTCCCAAACATTTACTCATAACTAATTGGCCATAAAGATTAAGCAGTGAAAATGTAAGATGAGACATTAAAGAAGACATAAAGAAACATGAGAAATTAATAACAAAACTAATAAGACTTTATTGTGAAACACAAAATATTTGAATACATTGAAAATATGTATAGACTCATGACAATACTATACAAACAATAGATTTTATTTAGAGGCTGTGCTAAGCCTTTGTCTTCCAAGTCCTTTGTTCATGGTAATTTATACAGTCTTTTTGGCATTTTGTTTTTCTGGCTTCTTGTTTCAACCCTTCTTTTAGCACCACACTTTCACTAAAATTTCTTCCTTCGTTATAAGATGTATCAGTTTCCAAAAATTCAGTTCAGTTCAGATAAGTCGCTCAGTCATGTCCGACTCTTTGTGACCCCCGTGAGTCGCAGCACGCCAGGCTTCCCTGTCCATCACCAACTCCCAGAGTTCACTCAAACTCATGTTCATCGAGTCGGTGATGCCATCCACCCATCTCATCCTCTGTTGTCCCCTTCTCCTCCTGCCCCCAATCCCCCCCAGCATCAGGGACTTTTCCAATGAGTCAACTCTTCACATGAGGTGGCCAAAGTATTGGAGTATCAGCTTTAGCATCAGTCCTTCCAAAGAACACCCAGGACTGATCTCCTTTAGAATGGACGGGTTGGATCTCCTTGCAGTCCAAGAGACTCTCAAGAGTCTTCTCCAACACCACAGTTCAAAGGCATCAATTCTTCGGCTCTCAGCTTTCTTCACAGTCCAACTCTCACATCTAAACATGACCAATGGAAAAACCATAGCCTTGACTAGACAGACCATTGTTGGCAAGGTAATATATCTGCTTTTGAATATTCTATCTAGGTTGGTCATAACTTTCCTTCCAAGGAGTAAGTGTCTTCCAATTTCATGGCTGCAGTCACCATCTGCAGAGATTTTGGAGCCCCCCAAAATAAAGTCTGACACTGTTTCCACTGTTTCCACATCTATTTCCCATGAAGTGATGGGACCAGATGTCATGATCTTCATCTTCTGAATGCTGAGCTTTAAGCCAACTTTTTCACTCTCTTCTTTCACTTTCATCGAGAAGCTTTTTATTTCCTCTTCACTTTCTGCCATAAGGGTGGTGTCATCTGTATACCTGAGGTTATTGACACTTATCCTGTCAGTCTTGATTCCAGCTTGTGCTTCTCCAGCCTAGCATTTCTCATGATGTACTCTGTATATAAGTTAAATAGGCAGGGTGACAATATACAGCCTTGATGTACTCCTTTTCCTATTTGGAACCAGTCTGTTGTTCCATGTCCAGTTCTAATTGTTGCTTCCTGACCTGCAGATAGGTTTCTCAAGAGGCAGGTTAGGTGGTCTGGTATTCCCATCTCTTTCACATCAGGAGGCATATTTGTAACTTCATTGAGCTTCATGTTGCATTGTAAAGACCTCTGTACAATTGTTTGCTCTTGGCATATTGTCTCATATCCTGTGATTAATGTTTTATAGTTCTCTGAAAAATGTGGATTCAACTCTGTGCCTTCAGCATCTTTGACCTCTTTCTCCTCAAATGTAGCATTTCAAAAAAAATTAAAAAACAAAATTCACTGGGAAAATCATTATCATCTGTCCACTCAAAAAAGCCATCAATAATGTCACTAACTGAAAGCAATGCTCACACATTTCAACTAGTTGATACCCTACTGTCAACCAGTTATTTTACCTTTCACTGACAAAATTGCCTTAGGGCCAGTAAGTTATTTTTTGCTCTTGATCTCTTTTTCCTCCAATGTAGTGTGCTTGAAAACAGGGAACCAACTCTTGAAGCAAGTCATTGTTATCTGTCAGCTTGATAATTCATCAATGCTGTCACTAACTGGAGGAAGTGCTAATATATTTCAGCCAGTTAAAACCAAGCTGTCAAGCCAAAAACTGTCAACCAGTTATTTTATGTTCATGAGCAAAATTGCATTATGGCCAATTAGTTATGGGTTGAAAATATTTGTAGCAAAAATGCTTGCAGCAAAGATGCTTATTCTGGAAACACTGAACATAGTAACCTAATAGAGAGATAGAGAGAATTCACCTTATTTACATGTAAATTCAGGATATGAACCAGTTTTCTAGTGGTTTGATTCTTCCATATAACCACATGTAAGCCCAACTTCTTCTCCTTATATTCAGGTTGCTGCTACTAAGTTGCTTCAGTCGTGTCTGACTCTGTGTGACCGTTGAGACGGCAGCCCACCAGGCTCTGCCGCCCCTGGGATTCCCCAGGCAAGAACGCTGGAGTGGGTTGCCATCTTTCTGCAATGCATGAAAGTGAAAAGTGAAAGGGAAGTCACTGAGTCATGTCTGACTCCTAGCGACCCCATGGACTGCAGCCTACCAGGCTCTACTCTGTGTGACCGTTGAGACGGCAGCCCACCAGGCTCTGCCGCCCCTGGGATTCCCCAGGCAAGAACGCTGGAGTGGGTTGCCATCTTTCTGCAATGCATGAAAGTGAAAAGTGAAAGGGAAGTCACTGAGTCATGTCTGACTCCTAGCGACCCCATGGACTGCAGCCTACCAGGCTCCTCCATCCATGGGATTCTCCAGGCAAGAGTACTGGAGTGGGGTGCCGTTGCCTTCACTGTATATTCAGGTTAGGCAACACCTAGAATAACGAAAAACACATGAGGGACATTGAATTTAGTCTTGTCAGAAGATAATAATGAATGCAGTTTATTATTGTCTCTTAGGTTTTGAACAGTCCAACAGAAAGAAAACTTCATGGATTTTATTTAACCAAAGAGTTCCCTACGTTAATACATTTCAGAAACTTTTTCTGAGCTCCATCATCCTTAACAACTATTAATGTTCTATGCAAACAGTGCTTTAGAAAACAAATTTTGAAAAATGCTTGAATAAATAATACTGTTGTATGTAATGGCATAACAGACACTTAAAAGTAAAAATGTCAAAAAGAATAGTTGTGTAGATTTCTAATGAAGGAGTACCCATTTATTCATCTTTTACTTTAGTAAAGTTTAGCATAGATCATTTTCTCTTATTTTAACAGATCAGTAAATTGAGGCATAATACTTACTTTCCTTTCTTTGAATTAATATGTACTCTTGGTGAACCACAAAGCATATATTACCCAAATAATGACTAAACCAAAGTTATTATAGTAAAACTCTATACTTATTAGATATATTTTGGATTTTTTGTCTATAACTATATATGATTAAATATTATTCTTAAAATGTGACTACTATGTTTTTGAAAAACATAAGAATCTAAGTGGTAGAGACAACTGTAAGTTTTTAAACTGGATAACAAATGATAATTCATCATTTATTCCTATAAAAGAATACAGCCAGCATTCTTAAAAAAATCTGCTATATGCAACTGGTTGGAAATTTTTAAAAACTTGCAATTTCTTTTCTGATATAATGCAAAGCAAGGGACCAGAAAGTTTTTAATGATTTGAATTCTGAATTAAAGTACGGTAAATTAGTTTGTGTATGGACATACAAGTTTAAAAGACAGTTTTGTTTTTTTTGGTAAATAAGAAGGAAGAAGCAGCTCTTCCATTACTCTTAACATTCAACGATAGGAAAAGAAAATATAAAGAATGAATAAAAAATGTTTCAAATTTAGCCAGAAGTGTCATATGATTTGAATTCTGAATTAAAGTACGGTAAATTAGTTTGTGTATGGACATACAAGTTTAAAAGACAGTTTTGTTTTTTTTGGTAAATAAGAAGGAAGAAGCAGCTCTTCCATTACTCTTAACATTCAACGATAGGAAAAGAAAATATAAAGAATGAATAAAAAATGTTTCAAATTTAGCCAGAAGTGTCAGGTAACAGAACATCAACACACTTAGCAGACCTCTAACTACCAGAGTTTTGGATAAGCTCCCAGCTTTAGAAGCTGGATGCAGCTGGTATGATATTTGCCAAAACTGATGGAAGCTCCAAGAATGTTTTTTTTTTTTAAAAAAAGTCTTTTGTTTATAAAGATGGAAACGTTCCTTCTTCTCCATACATAGTTCTCCTTTTTCTCCAGGGTGATTTAATTCCTAAAATCTGTTACTATAGCACATTTAATAACTTATTTTGCAGTATTGTAAACACAGTGATAAAACTAAACTAGAAAAAGTGTGCATCAGAATCTTTATGAAAGTATAAGAAAATTTCAGATAAAGTTTAAAGTAGAATTTCTATTCCCCCATGTGTGTCTACTCCAGTATCCTTGCCTGGAGAAGCCTATGGATAGAGGAGCCTGGCTGGCTACAGTCCAGAGGGTCACACAGAGTTGGACATGACTGAAGCAACTTAGCATGCATGCACACGTCTATCTAAATTTCTAGTAAGTAAAAGCATATACAGATTTGGGTGCAAAACTGCTTCCTTTTCTAATGTATATCATTGTTCTTTATCCCTTCTTAAGGGAAATTTTTAAAAGAAAATAAGATATAATTTATAGTTTTCATTCAGATTTATTATATTAAAAGCTACTGTTGGGGAAAAATGTCTCATGGTAAAATGAGTCAATAAACCTAACTCCAATTTACCATATAAGCTTGACTGAGCAGAGTCTAGCTTAAGTTTCTATATTTTACATGTTTAAATTAGGGAAACATAGTTCAAAGTTTAGAAAGGATTATATTTAAAGACTAGTATAATATTTCTGGGCCTCAAATCATAATAATTTAACTGAAATTGATTTTTTTCAAAATTATTATTTGATATGGCAATAAGCATTCTACTTGAATTAAATGCCACTCAAGATTCTCCTAGCATCAAGAAAATATTGTGTATATAATTGTTGATTAGAAATGTGAAATACTTAAAAGCATAGAAATTATGAAAAATGCCTTTTTTAAAATGAAAACTCATCTGGTAATACATTCCAAAAAATCAGATTTAACACAGATAAAATTATTTTACCTGTGTTCAAAGGCACCTAAAATATTCATTGATGCCAATATGTTTTATGAAATATTTGGAAAAGTTTTGATACCTACATATAAGTATTTTTACTTCACTGTATAATAGGCTCCAGTTTCATCCACCTCATTACAACTGATTCAAATGCATTCTTTTTAATGACTGAGTAATATTCCATTGTGTATATGAACCACAGCTATCTTATCCATTCATCTGCTGATGGACATCTAGGTTGC
>SJYC01023377.1:0-20308 GCA_006408675.1 Madoqua kirkii
TGAGAACATAGGTACATATAATTGTTTGCAATATTTTAAAAAGGTGCCTAGCATTTATTTGTATTGATAAACTATAATTTATCTGTTTCTCCATTGTTGAGCATTTTTAGTCATTTATCAATTTCCTTAGTATAACCAGTGCTGTGAGATAGATGTCCTGACAAACAAAATTCTTCATGTAGTCACAAGTATTTCCTTAAGCCATATTCATAACAATAGAATGATTTTAGGTCAAGGTATATATGCCTTTTTTAGGCTCTTAAAACATTTAGCTAAATGCCTTCTGAAATGGTTATTTCCATTTGTATTTGTAGCTAGCAAATGAATTCCTTTCCTTGTAAATTTCATCAGAAACACATTATAAATCATATATTAATTTGCATCTCTTTAATTACCAGTGAGCTTTCCTTTTTTTTTTTTTTTTAAAATGTATATTTTCTCATGATGAAGAGTGAGGTTGAGTCAGGACCAAAGAATCTGGAGCAAAACTGAGAATTGTATCACAGAAACCGAAGAGATAGTTTCAAGAAAGATGTTGATAGAAATTGCATAAGATAAGGACTGCAAGATGCCCAGGTGGCATTGGTGGCATGTCCAGGAGAAGGTGAGAGGAGAGGTAGGAAAAAGATTCCTATTTTGGGGTTAAGGCAGGGAATGAGAAGCCAGAACGGACAACAGTGACTATGGAATACATATTTCAGAAGCTTAGGTTTAGAAGGAGGGCAAAAGTGGGGGAAAGGACCAAAGGCAAAGAGGGCAAAAAGAGAAACTTAGAGTCTTAAACCTGTTTAAAGGTGGAACAGAAGATGAAAAACTCTAGATTAAAAAGAAAAACAATGAGGTATTTGATATGCAAATAGGTATACAATGAAGGAGTTTGAATGTTGAGTTCAGAGCATTGGGAACAACCCACCAGCTGGAGATCTCTTTATCATGGAAAGTAAGAAGAGATAAGATAATGAAAATATATAATATGTAAAAATATATTATTGGTGGAGGAGGGCGATGACAAAAATTTGAGAAATCTTTGCTTGATAGCTTCTGTTGGAAAAGAATGCAGCATTAATTTGCAGAGAGTGAATAAACTTCGAAGTCAGCATCTATTAACTGACACTTTTTTTTAATCTGCTAAGGAATATAAGAAACAAGTTTCTATTAGTGAGCTTTCCCCCCAAAAGTCACCATGTAAAACATATTTTAGGCCATTTTAATTAACAGCAGGTGGCGTTTACTACCACAGGAGCAAATTTATTCATTTGTTCAACAAATTCCTACTGAGTACAAAATGCAGCATATTTGGTTTGGAAATGCTTATCTATTTTAACCACTGGAAGCTATTTTGTAAAACCAGCATCCTTAGAGAGCTATTGCTGGAATATGTAATCATTTTGCATAAAACTTAATCTCTAAAAATACAGTTTGAATTACTGCATGATTTCTTTATCGTTAGTAAGTGAGGGTTTGTGATGAAACAGATGAGACATTTAATCAGCTTTTTAAAAAATGCTTTCAATGATGTATTCTAGGAAAAGGCCTCTATTTTTTATGGTAAGACATCTCTTAATCACTCTGGACAGTTTCATTGTATCTGCAATAAAGGAAATGAACAATGGAAACATTTATGTAGTGTCTGATTGTCTAGGGATGATGAGCTATAAGATGCAGACCTATTATTTAATGCTTTGGGGATTCCCTTCTCTTCCTCTATCATTCCTTTGAGCTCTGGTTTCTATACTAATCCTAGGGAGAAAACACAAGAATTTATGTTATTTCTGGATTGGAAAATTAGACTTGTACTTAACAGTTAAAAGAATTCTTAATTGACTAAAAATAGAGGTGGTTAAATTGTCATGAGTAATCATTGTGGCATTTTCCTCCTTTTCAGTAGAGAAAATGGTCCATAACTCTGGGCACTCTTGACACATCTATGAAACCCTTCCAATTTGTAAGTTTGTGATTCTAGGTTTTGAATATTTATGGTGCACCATACCTCTGTGATGGTGATTTATTTTTACTGAGCCTCATGGGTTGCAAACTGTCTTGCCAAGTTGGGGGAGGATCAGAAGAGAAAAGAAAGGATGAATGCTATTTTGTTCCCTGTTGAGCTAATTAGGAATCTAGGGCTTATGTCGAAACCTGCAAATCTCAGAGTCACTCTCAGTCAATTAGTCTAGCTCAGGCTCTAATTTAGACTGCATTTGGTTTTTCCTCAGGTCAAAGGGAAAAGAAAAGTATATTCTTAAGTCCTAGATATTAAAGAGAAAAAGGAAAAAAAAAAAGTTAGGCAGTGATGACATTGGGAATCTGGTAAAATGGGAGATCAGGTGAGAGGGAAGACATCTTTTATTGCAGTCAAGTAAAAGGAAATGAAGGATTTGTAATGGAATGTGTCATATTATATATGATAACCTGTCAATTAAAGCATTAAGATATTCTGATCTGAACTTTAGGATATTCTGGGATATTCTGATTATCTGCTGTTGACATTGTTACCCTTATAATCCACAGACTAACCTTTATTTTACATTATCTAGATACTCAGATTTCTTTCTTATAGTCTAACTGCGGTATGTATTATTATTTTCAAGATCAGTTCAGTTCAGCCACTCAGTTGTGTCCAACTCTTTTCGACCCCATGGACTGCAGCATGCCAGGCTTCTCTCTCTGTCCATCACCAAACTCCCAATGCTTGCTCAAACTCATGTCCATCGAGTTGGTGATGCCATTCAACCATCTCATTCTCTGTCAGCCCCTTCTCCTGCCTTCAGTCTTCCCCAGCAGCAGGGTCTTTTCCAATGAGTCAGTCTTCACATCAGGTGGCCAAAGTACTGGACCTTCAGCTTCAGCATCAGTCCCTCCAATGAATATTCAGGACTAATTTTCTTTAGGATGGACTAGTTGGATCTCTTTGCAGTCCAAGAGACTCTCAAGAGTCTTCTTCAACACCACAGTTCAAAAGCATCCATTCTTCAGAGCTCAACTATTTTCAGGATAGTGAAAAGTCATTGTATTTTTATCTCTTAAAGAATTAGTCAATACTTTATTGTCTTTGATTAAGAGGGAAAGAAGTTCTGGTCTCATCATCAACACATTAATGATGTAAACTAGCACTTTTATAGATTGGGAAGATTTGCTCTCTTTGCATTGATTTTCATTAGTTTTATTTCAGAATATACCCTCAGGGGGCAGATTGAGGGGCATGCATTACCTGTAATATATGCAATGGGTACACTACACAATCAGGTAAGGGATATAAAAGATGAACAATGTATGGCCCCTGTTCTAGGAGAACTTAACAAAAACATAAGGGAGAGAATGTTCATCAATAGTGATACAAAATGTTCTTTCTTATATTTGAATATGTCTTTGAAGAAATAATCCAAAAAATCAAGTTGTTAGATAGAGGTCCATGTTGAGAATATTTATTCCCTTTCAGTATGGATATCACTCGTATAACTATATTTCTTTATGCAAACGTGTTTCTATGCATATGTTTCTTTCTTATACACGTAATATACACATCATTTTACCCCTTGTGCAAGGTTAAGTGAGCAAGACACATAAGGAAAGGACAAAAGATGAAAATAACTTATAGCTAAGAAGAATTAAGGGATGTTTCAAGATTGCCTCCCTAGTGGCTCAGATGATAAAGAATCTGCCTGCAATGCAGGAGATGCGGGTTTGATCCCTGAGTCAGGAAGATCCTCCGGAGAAGGGAATGGCAACCCATTCCAATTTTCTTGCCTGGAGAATTCCATGGACAGAGGAGCCCGGCAGGCTACAGTCCATGGAGTCACAAAGAGTTGGACATGACTGAGTGACTAAGGCTTCACTTCAAGGATGGGATTTTTTGTTTGATTTACATCTTTAAATATGGTAATTCAGGGAAAGCACATTCTATAAGGAAGAATACCAAAAGCCCAGAGGCAGGAAGTAGAAGTTCAGGGAATGATTAGAAAATATGAAATTGAGCTATAAATAGAATAATGGGAGAAACTGGATAAATGGTTTGGGGGAAATATTGGCATTTTTGTCTATTGTAGCCTCAAATTTTTCCATCCTTTGGGAAAAATATACTGATTTGCATTCCTGGAGTTGGTGGATTTCTGGATTTAGATGACTGCTAAAATTGCCTTTGACCAAACAACTCAATGGTTTTTATGTTACTACTTAAAATATTTAAAAATCCAATTGAAGGTTTAATTGGCATGTGTTTTGATCACTTTGTAGCTTCTCTCTTTGAAACTCTCTAGCATGATCACTACAAACTCTTCTCAGCTTAGTGTCAACTGATGTTAACACTATCCATAACTATGGGTCATGGTCCAATAGTAAAAAAACAGAAATTCTTCCAAGTCCCAACAGAGAATAAAATGGATCTGGATTGATTTAACTTTTTGCTCTGTCTTCTGGGTAAAACTCTAGTTCATCGGATTTCGGTGTAACAAGGGTTCATCAATTTTCACCAGATGCACTTTTGGGTCTCCAGATGATATCACAATAATAGGGTAGTCTAGAAAATAATGATGCTGTAGCTTCTTGGGAGAACAAAGAATTTTTACCACCCAACTCTAAAAAATATGCTTTGCTTACATTTAATTTGATTTCCTGATGGTTTGGATTTAGTGAGTAGGATGTAAAAGCAGTCCTTTGAGATCTGACCATTCTGTGTGTATTAACACTAAGGAGTTCCTTTTTCATTTAAATGTTAAAGTATTATAAAATTATAAACATCATGACAGAGTGGGCCTTAGAGTAATATAAGAAATTCCTTTGAGCTATTCCCATATTCTGTCCCAAACTCTCTGTCCAAACAACAATGCTTGTTTTCTGACTTAAAATTTTTCTCCATCTCAGGTTAGTGAATCTCGTTAAAATCTGTAGTAGCATCTATTATCTACATTTAATGTTACTTATCTTATTTCTATAATTCAATAAATTAAAGCATTTTATTTTTTATATGTAATTAAGATGCTATAATTGTCACGTAATATAGCTTCTATTCATTTATTTCACGTGGTTATTTTATATTGTACATAATTTAACTTATGTTTCTTTTCTTAGAGTTTTTTTTTTTTAACCATACACTGGGGATAGTGGTAATTATGTAAATACTTAGGTCCTTCTCTAATATAATTTCAGTTTTATTGATTAATCATATAAATTCTTTATCCCTTTTATATGACACAGTTTTTAAATCAGTTGTTCATTGATCAATTTAATTCTCTTGTCTTGGTCTCTGGAACTAGTGTGTGTCCATACGAGAGACTGTATTTTCGTAATGACAAGTCAGCAGCCCAGCTTCATTGGTCTTTGACATCTTTCCTCCAGCATTCAGTCTTAAGACTGTTGATATTATTTATTACTAAATGATAATTTATTCCAAGACTTCATTCCTATAACCTTCCTATCATGTAAACTACTGGTCTATCAACAGAAAGAGAATTTGAATCTAGTTGTCTCTACCTAAAGAAAAAGGAAATCCAAAATCCCACCTGGAGATGAGATTGTGAATCAACTAAGATAACTTATTTATCAACTTGTTCACAAAGTCTGACTTCTAATCCAAAGCTGAGTTTTCCAACCCAAAACTGTCATTTCACATGACCTTTGTCCAATTCCAAATGCCTTTACAAACTAATTTTAAAATCACCTCACCCAGGCCAAACGACATCAAACCTATTCATAACCTCCGACACTCCTAAGATTTTTTTGTTTCTCTTAGGTGGCACTACCCTCCCCTAAAAGAAAAACAATTATTACAAGGGAAAATGTTAGTTGCAAAATGCACAGATGAGGAAATACACATTTGAAAAACAGCCAGTACTAACATGTCCTAAACTAAGTTCTAAGGTTTGCTTTTAAGGCTAAAAGCCATTGAGGTCCATAAACAGTTGTTTTAAATTCAAGAAGTTGTTCAAAATATGTTACTTTGCAGACACATCTACATAGAATCAAATCACAGCAACTTAAGTTATTTATAAAACATATTGATTAAGTTATCATTTATCCTGATCGGTTTATTAACATAAATGGTGCTTTAAAAAACATATTAAAGCATCAACCTAAAAAAGTTAATTTATTCAACAGGCATACTGCTTTCAACAAAAACACAAATTGCCATAGTAGTCTTTTAAGAGATAAGAACCCAAAGTAATACTCCCACACCCAGCTTAGAGAGCAAGACCAAATTGCCAGGCCTCCATAGAGCCTAGCATGTACTTTCAGGTGACTTTACTATTCCATTGTCTTCTTTAGCATGACTTTAGCCCATGAAAATGGCTTGATATTTCACAGAGGTCCAGAATGATCTGTCTTTAATGGAAAACATCAACAGACAGTTTGTGTCCTCAATTCTTTAAATCTTTTCCCTCAGATTGCCTCAAATTTTTAGTTTGTTGTTTCCAGCGATCCTAGACTATTGTATCTGGATCTTCGGCCAATCCTAATCAAGTCGCTCTTTAACCCTAGCTTTAACCCTAGCCTTAACCCTAGCTTTCATTTGATGTTCTAACCTTTGATTCTGTCTACAGCTCTGGAAGTGTTTTACCCTGCAAGGCAATAAGCAGCCCACTCTACCTTGTCTTATCGACAGGTGGTATTGGGGATATTTGGGGAGTTGGTCTTCCACAGGCTAAGGGCAAAGACTTGGAACCAGATTTCCCAAACTCAAATCTCACTTCTGCTACTCTGTGTGACCTTGGGCAAGTTAGTTAACCTCTCTGTGCCCCAGTTTCTTTGTCTGTGAAACAGGATATAATAAGACCTATTTCATAAAGTCCTTGTATTGACTGATACTATGAAAACAACTTTAAATAGTACCTGACATGTAGTAATGGAGGTATGTGTCATTAAATTATTAATATTAAGATTTTGTTCTACCTAAATTAGTATACTTAAAATTATTAATACTATTAAATACCTTAGGACATTTAAAATATTTTTATTTTCAAAATAATTATACCTATAATTTTCCAAAACCACTAATTATATTTTATGATATATTTTATGATAATAGAATGAAAAATTGGAAATTATTTAAAACAAATTGTGTAATTTTCATTTTCTCAAATTCTGTGAAATGCATACATTTGAATTTCCTTTATTTTTCAGATATTAATTTTAATGTATAATCTTTTTACATTATGTTTTAAACTTTAGAATAATTTTATTAGCAACATTAAAAATTATGAATAATTTAAAATATAATTTGCTTTAAAAATATATGTGTGTGCCTGCATACATGTGTGTGCCTGCATATATGTGTGTATATGGATGTGTGTATTGTAGAAGAGGAATAACTTAATACTTGTTAAAAATAGCAAGAAAGTCTTTATTTAAGAATATTGCAATATACACAATGGAGTATTACTCAGCCCTTAAAACGAATAAATTTGACTCAATCTTAATGAGATGGATGAAACTGGAGCTGATTATACAGAGTGAAGTAAACCAGAAAGAAAAACACCAATACAGTATACTGACACATATATATGGAATCTAGAAAGATAGTATTGAGGACCCTGTAAGTGAGACAGCATAAGAGACACAGAGGTATAGAACGGACTTTTGGCTACTGAGGAAGAGGGAGAGGGTGGGATGATTTGGGAGAATGGCACTGAAACATGTATACTATCATATAAGAAATGAAACGCCAGTCTATGTTCAATACAGGATACAGGATGCTTGGGGCTGGTGTACGGGATGATCCAGGGAGATGGTGTGGGGTGGGAGGTGGAAGAGGGCTTCGGCATTGGGAGACCGTGTACACCTGTGGCTGATTCATGTCAATGTGTGGCAGAACCATTACAGTATTGTAAATAGAATAAAGTTTTAAATAAATAAATAAAAGAATATTGCAATAGAGCTCTAGACTACTGAGATACTGGAGCAAAACTGAACTCACTTCCCCTAAAACCAAACATGAGAGGGTTTGTAAATGCTGGGGTGAGTTTAAGGAAAAGTACCTGAGGATGTTTGTGGGGAGGTTGGGCAGTATAATAAGGCCATCTGTGTTTGATAATTGTCGCCCACTGAAGTTAGGCTGCTACCTTCCCATAGACACTGGAGACAGGCTCGTCTTGTTGGTTACATTTCAGAACAGTGGCTTCCAGGTCCCTGAGAAAGACACGTCTGCGTAGTAAGACTGGTGAGAGGCTGTGAGACTATCATCTCAAAGGCACAGAGAAATAATTTACAACTCCAAGTTTTCTAAACTAATACTTTGAAAAGAAGGAGATCAGAGGCCTGGAGTCTGGATGAATACTGTCAAAAGTCTGATGGGCCTGAGGGAATCTTTAGTGGCTCAGCTGGTAAAGAATCCACCTGCACTACGGGAGACCTGGGTTGGGAAGATTCCCTGCAGAAGGGAATGGCTACCAACTCCAGTATTCTGGCCTGGAGAATTCCATGGATTGCATAGTCCATGGGGTCACAAAGAGTTGAACGCAACTGAGTGACTTTCACTTTAGGTTCCCTTGGTCAATCTGTATGTATATAACTATTATTTAAAGGACAGTGTTGGATATTTTATACCTGCAAGAGGAACTCTTATCTTCACGGAACTCTTACAGAAGGATATCTTTTAGTTTCCTTGACATTTTATATCCCACATCCTGAAACAGACTTGAAATTCCATAGTTTTGTGTGGTCAGATTTTAAATGTAAATTGTTCTATAGGCAAGGGGGAAAAAAATCTCTATATCTAACTCAAGTATGCTATGTAGACATTGTCATAAAACTGTAGACAAGATCTTAAATACCAAGTAGACATATTACTTCTCACAGGTGAAAAGAACATAAGGGACACAAAGGATAAGGCTGTCTGCATTCGCTTCTTTTTTTCCTAAATGTTTCTTTCATCTTTTCTGGTGAAAATGTCTGAAAACTCTGACATAAGCATGACCCTCCCAAGAAGAAAAGAACAGACGACATTGGTACACTTTCTCCACCCACATGTTCTGGAGCTCAGCTGCTGCTTCTGGAAGCTACTTCCCCTTGCTTCCTCTCCACTGTCTGGCGTGAATATGTGCAGAGACAGAGCTTCATAGCAAAATAATCTTTCAGGAAGTTCCAAGAGTTATAAGGCAAATTAGAGGTTGGTTACACAATGGTTATAGAAGAAAAGCATTCAGTGGCTCTTTTGCCTTCATCATGAAGAGCTCTTCACTTTTTATACTGGGATTTGAATGTTTTCTATTTCTTAGATAGCTGTTTCTTATCTCTTAGTTGTTTAGGTTTTAGATGATGGTTGCACTTGTCATGACCTTCAGTCTGCTTTCATGTAATTACAGTGTTTGGAAAGTTTTTAAGAGAATTTTGATTTTGGAAGTACTATGAAAATCTAGGGTGTATACAAAAGACCCAGACCAACTTTTTGCCACTAACCAGTAATTAGACACTAACTTTTAAATTAGGACAACTTCTAATAGATAAAAGGAGGGCAGCATGCCCAAATCTCTTGGTATTAAAATTATGTATTTATAATTCACATCTTAGTTGACTGTCTTTCACTTTATTGCACTGGCCAATAATATTATCTGTGACTTTAAGCTTTTGAGTTACACAAGACACTAACTTTAAATTAGGACAACTTCTAATAGATAAAAGGAGGGCAGCATGCCCAAATCTCTTGGTATTAAAATTATGTATTTATAATTCACATCTTAGTTGACTGTCTTTCACTTTATTGCACTGGCCAATAATATTATCTGTGACTTTAAGCTTTTGAGTTACACACTTTAGTTCTGGAACCAGTTATTGTTTCTATGCATAACCTCTTATGACTAAGTCAAAGCAGTGATCTTAACACAGTATTTTCACATCTAATATCTAATATAAATATTTCAAGACAGAGATCCTTATCTTCTTTTGCCATAGTTACCTATCAAAAGTTGTCTCTTGATATTCTATATTTTGTTAATAAATATGGCTGCCCTCTAAATTTATGAAAAATACAATAACATGTGTACAATAACAACCTACCTCACATAGATAGATTTTTCCTTAAAATCCTTTAGAAAAAATTGCCTTCAAATAAGGAATCCTTTCTGAATCTCTACTGGTTGTACACTGGTAATGTTTTAAAACTGTGTAACTTATTTTCCTTATAACTTACTTTCCTTTTACTTGCTCCTCTTACTCAAGACATAGAAAAGAATATCTCACTTCCTTTTATTTAATATTTCTTTAGATGTTTGAAACACTGTTTTAAAGTTGTTCCTCAGATTGCCCACCCACTAATGTTTCTAGGAATCGTCTCCTACAAGATACTGAAGTGCAGAGAAGAAAAAATTACTTTTGGTGTGTAATTTCTTCTCCAGTCTCCCAATTTTTCCTTTAAAAATCATGTCAATTTTGTGGTCTGAAACACAATATTACCTTGTTTACCAGCCTGTTTTTAAAAAGCAATGTTTTAAATTACTCCCCCAAATGAATTATTTCCTTCTTCTATCCAAAGAGAATAAAATTGACTAAACATCACCAGTCTGGTTTCTTGGCATTTAATCTGCATCTTCCCAAGATTTTGTGGCTCTTGGAGGCAATAGTGACCTCAATCTCTATTTTTCTTCTTTAGGATCTGTTTTCCAAAACAATAATTAACGTCTGGGAAAAGCAAAGACAAATAAAGCCAAAACATGACAACTTATTTCTACATTAACAGGAACCAGCATGCTGGAAGGATTGTAGTAGTTGTCTGTGAGCCAAGTCAGGTTTGAAGGAACTCTTTACTTATGATTGTTGTTCTTCATTCATTAAATTATGACCCCATGAATTGAGCACAGGCTTCCTTGTCCTTCACTATCCCCTGGAGTTTGCTCAAACACATGTCTGTTGAGTTGGTGCCATCCAATCATCTCATCCTCTGTCACCCTCTTCTTTTCCTGCCCTCAATCTTTCCCAGCATCAGGATCTTTTCTAGTGCTAATTTAATCCCCAGTGCTTAGATGAGGAAATACTGCTAAGCTCAACCTTCACGGTGGTTACTTTACTTGTTATGATGAAGAGTGAGATTTTATTTTAGTTAATTGGCACTCCATTCAGAGCACAATTAATCACTACAGTATTTGCATACTCTAGGTATTTTACAAAATTCTTGGGATGAAAACACAAACAAAACAGGGAAACTCTTCGTATATATGAAGCTAAAGGGCAATAGGAATGAAAATGCACAGATAGCTTCAGTACAGTAAGAACTTTGGGCATAGACACTATTATAGGCAGTGAGATGTTATGAGAAATACTGGATAAAGGACTCAATGGCCTGAGGAAGTCTCAGAGGAGGATCTCTTTGAGCAGCAATTTGCAGAATGTGTAGAAATAAGGAGTCATTCCAGGCAGAGGAAACATGTAGCAAGTAGGATGATATACAATATGCTCAGAGTGGTATGTAGCTCAGCATAACTAAACTACAGGGTAAGAATAGGGGATGGGAAGACATATGACTAAAAAGAGGGCAGGGGCCAGACCTTAGGAAGTATTACATTGTAAACAGGGGTCTGTAGTCTGCCTTTTATTTTAGTGGTGCCCACAAGCTATGCCTTTGACTGTGTGGATCACAATAAACTGTGGAAAATTCTGAAAGAGATGGAAATACCGGACCACCTGACTTGCCTCTTGAGAAACCTATATGCAGGTCAGGAAGCAACAGTTAGAACTGGACATGGAACAACAGACTGGTTCCAAATAGGAAAAGGAGTCCATCAAGGCTGTATATTGTCACCCTGCTTATTTAACTTCTATGCAGAGTCCATCATGAGAAACGCTGGACTGGAAGAAACACAGGCTGTAATCAAGATTGCCGGGACAAATATCAATAACGTCAGATATGCAGATGACACCAGTCTTATGGCAGAAAGTGAAGAGGAACTAAAAAGCTTCTTGATGAAAGTAAAAGAGGAGAGTGAAAAAGTTGGCTTAAAGCTCAACATTCAGAAAACGAAGATCATGGCATCTGGTCCCATCACTTCTTGGGAAATAGATGGGGAAACAGTGGAAATAGTGTCAGACTTTATTCTTCTGGGCTCCAAAATCACTGCAGATGGTGATTGCAGCCATGAAATTAAAAGACATGTACTCCTTGGGAGGAAACTTATGATCAACCTAGATAGCATATTCATAAGCAGAGACATTACTTTGCCAACAAAGGTCCATCTAGTCAAGGCTATGGTTTTTCCAGTGGTCATGTATGGATGTGAGAGTTGGGCTGTGAAGAAAGCTGAGCGCCGAAGAATTAAGGCTTTTGAACCATGAGAGTCCCTTGGACTGCAAGGAGATCCAACCAGTCCTTTCTGAAGGAGATCAGCCCTGCGTGTTCTTTGGAAGGACTGATGCTAAAGCTGAAACTCTAGTACTTTGGCTACCTCATGCGAAGAGCTGACCCATTGGAAAAGACTCTGATGTTGGGAGGGGTTGGGGGCAGGAGGAGAAGGGGACAACGGAGGATGAGACGGCTGGATTGCATCACAATGAGGCCAGGCATGCTGCGATTCATGGGGTTGCAAAGAGTTGGACATGACTGAGAGACTGAACTGAACTGAACAAGCTATGAATGGTTCCTATATGTTTAAATAGTAGAATAAAAGTCAAAAGAAGACTATTTCATGACACATAAATTATATGGAATTCAGGTGTCAGTGTACATAAATAAAGCTCATTGGGATATCTCCTCTCCTGTTTACAAATTTTCTGAGTCTGCTTTAGCACTTCAATGGTAGAAGTGAATGGTTTTGACAGAGACCCTATGACCTGAAAAACCTAAAATATTTACTGTGTGTTCCCTTCCAGAAAAATTTTGCTGACCTTTACTGCAGACCAAAGACTTTAAGAGTTTATGCTATTAAAAAAAAAAGCCATGGGCGGGTTTTTAAGGAAGTGTCTCACCAAGAGATGTTCTGTAAACTCTTTCTTAGGGGCAAATTTTGAAAATAGTTTGAGTGCAAGCAAGATCAGTGTCCAAGTGAATGAAGGCATCATAAGCAGATAAGTGAGTCAAGACATATTTGGTGCTGCTGTGATGGGCAGGTGAAACAGATATTAGTATATGACACTAACCTTGGGCGAGATAGACATTCACAGAGAATGAGGCCTCATCTTGCAGAGATGGCAAGATAACAACTAAGTCTCCTTTGAGATAGGAAATTATGAGCCTCACATTGGAAGAGTCCACATTATAATCTATTTGGTAAATATAAATTCATCTGTGGTCCCAAAAGTAAATGGATGGGAAGAACTATTTTTAATCCCTTTCCAAAGTTGTTACTCATGCAGTTTCAGGATGTTCCTTGTTTTTGATGTTCCTTTCTTCAATGCATTTCATAATTTGGTCAAAATCCTTATTTTTGATGAGATGTTTTTAAGACATGCCAAACCTCACCCCACCTGCTTTGAAGATTGGTGTGAGGCTTACTTGCTGGTTTCTCCCAGATCCATTCCTTGCCTTTTCCTTGCCCTGCTTTAGATTGAGGGGCCTGAACCCCACCGAGTCCATTGCTGGGCACCTTAGCCTCCTTTCCACCTAGTTCTGGCTGTTGCCAAAACTTGGCCTGTATTCACCTATGCCAACTAGAAACAGAGAAAAAGTTTTGAGTGAAGTGAAAAGGAGTAGCTTTTATTGCTTTGCCAGGCAAAGGGGCCCACAGTGGGCTAATGCCCGGAAGACTGTGCGATCCACACTGAGGGGGTAGTGAGGAGTTTTATAGTGTTCAAGGAGCAGGGTGTGATCAGCTCATGGACAATCCTTGGATTGGTTTGCCTCAAGGTGAAATTTCAAGCATCACCAACCAGCCTTATGGGTTATTCTTCGGTCAGCAGTTTTTATCTGGCAGGGGGTGAAGGGTGCTTCTTCCTGTAAAAACAACTTAGGAATGTGTATCAAGTTTTTATCTGTGCAGATAAAGTTCAGTGATTCTGCTGTATGGCAGAATTATGGTCTAACTTGTTGCCAGTTCTGTAGCCCAGCAGATATTCTTTGTTTCTGCACCTTCACATTTCCCAGTCATTACCTCCAGAGTCAGCATTTTACTTCAAAAGACAAGGACACAGGGGCTTGTACACGGGTTCATGGCCGCTGTAGGGCAACAGTGGGAGATGGATAGTTGGGAAGACGGCAGAATTCAGAATTCTGACTGCTCTGGACACCATCTTCAGCAGTGGTTGTGTCTCTTTGGCGGTTACAGCTTTTCCAGTTGTTGCAGGCTTGTGACCTCGTCTCCCAGACTCTGGTAACTCCCTTGGTCCCTCCAGCCTAAGAGGCTAAGTCTTCTTGCTGTGGTTAATCCATTGCTGTTCTTAATCTTTAAATTGCCACACAGTCTCCTTTGGCTTTTGTTCCCTGCTCTCACTTATTCTCTGCTTCTTTCATCCTTTTAGTTTCAACTGTGGTAAAATGTTCACAAAGAAAGTTGATTAATTTGACCATTTCTAATTCTACAATTCAGTGTATTTTAAGTCAGCATTTCAGTTGTGTGGTTCAGTGGCATTGGGTATATTCACAATGTTATATATCTATTCCCACTATTTCCGAACTTTTCCATCATCCAAAACAAAAATGCTGTAACTCTGAAGCAATGGTTGCCTAATCCCCTCTCCCCAACCCCTGGTGCTCTGTTCTCTGCCATCACTTTTGTCACTGGTTTTCCATATTTGATTTCCTTATCTCCTTTCCTCATAGCTCAGTTGGTAAAGAATCTGCCTGCAATACAGGAGACCCAGGTTCAATCCCTAGGTCAGGAAGATCCCCTGGAGAAGGAAATGGCAACACACTCCAGTGTTCTTGCCTGGAGAATCTCATGGACAGAGGAGCCTGGCAGGCTAGAGTCCATGGGGTCGCAATCGTCAGACACGACTGAGAGACTAAATCACCACCACCATCACGCTCCCTGGAGTGAGCTGTAGTTTCTTGTCTGGACTTTGCCTGCTATGAATTGTGAGTCCTAGGGTTTCCCTATACCCAGATACAGGAGTGCACAAGAATGGCTAGCATTTTTGATGGACTTGTTTTTCCCTACACCTTTTAACACACTTGTCATAAAACTTTTTCATGGAGTTTTAAAACAAAAATAATAATAATATGCTCATGTAAAAATTTATAGATTTGGAGTTTTTGAATCCCATTTCTCTTTTTCTGATGTCCTCAATTTTTCCCTTTGTATTCTTGTGATTTCTTTTGAGAGTTGATAATGAATCAAAAAACAGTAAGTGATTATTATTTTAGAACAACAGTGTGACTTTAGGAGAGAAAGCATGATATAAAGTTCCACTTATGCCACCATTTGATGTTTTATAATCTCTATTTCCTCTTTGAAATGGCATGTTCATTTCTCTTGGAGCTCTTCTGTCCTTTTTTTTTTCTCTTTTTTTTAATATGAAGATTTTTTTATGTGCACTATTTTTTTAAAGCCTTTATTGCATTTGTTATAATTTTATGTAACAAATGTTACATTCACTTCAGTTCAGTTCAGTCACTCAGTCGTGTCCGACTCTTTGCGACCCCATGAATAGCAGCACACCAGGCCTCCCTGTTCATTACCATCTCTTGGAGTTCACTCAGACTCAGGTCCATCGAGTCCGTGATGCCATCCAGCCATCTCATCCTCGGTCATCCCCTTCTCCCCCTGCCCCCACTCTCTCCCAGCATCAGCATCTTTTCCAATGAGTCAACTCTTCGCATGAGGTGGCCAAAGTACTGGAGTTTCAGCTTTAGCATCATTCCTTAAAAAGAAATCCCAGGGTTGATCTCCTTCAGAATGGACTGGTTGGATCTCCTTGCAGTCCAAGAGACTCTCAAGAGTCTGCTCCAACACCACAGTTCAAAAGCATCAATTCTTTGGCGCTCAGCCTTCTTCACAGTCCAACTCTCACATCCATACATGACCACAGAAAAAACCATAGCCTTGACTAGATGGACCTTAGTCGGCAAAGTAATATCTCTGCTTTTGAATATACTATCTAGGTTAGTCATAACTTTTCTTCCAAAGAGTAAACGTCTTTTAATTTTATGGCTGCAGTCACCATCTGCAGTGATTTTGGAGCCCCCCCAAAAATAAAGTCTGCCACTGTTTCCACTGTTTCCCCATCTATTTCCCATGAAGTGATGGGACCAGATGCCATGATCTTCGTTTTCTGAATGTTGAGCTTTAAGCCAATTTTTTCACTCTCCTCTTTCACCTTCATTAAGAGGCCCTTTAGCTCCTCTTCACTTTCTGCCATAACGATGGTGTCATCTGCATATTTGAGGTTATTGATATTTCTCCCAGCAATCTTGAGTCCAGCTTGTGTTTCTTCCAGCCCAGCGTTTCTCATGATAGACTCTGCATAGATGTTAAATAAGCAGGGTGACAATATACAGCCTTGACGTACTCCTTTTCCTATTTGGAACCAGTCTGTTGTTCCATGTCCAGTTCTAACTGTTGCTTCCTGACCTGCATACAGATTTCTCAAGAGGCAGGTCACATGGTCTGGTATTCCCATCTCTTTCAGAATTTTCCACAGTTGATTGTGATCCACACAGTCAAAGGCTTTGGCATAGTCAAGAAAGCAGAAATAGATATTTTTCTGGAAGTCTCTTGCTTTTTCCATGATCCAGCAGATGTTGGCAATTTGATCTCTGGTTCCTCTGCCTTTTCTAAAACCAGCTTGAACATCAGGAAGTTCACGGTTCACGTATTGCTGAAGCCTGGCTTGGAGAATTTTGAGCATTCCTTTACTAGCATGTGAGATGTGTGCAATTGTGCGGTAGTTTGAGCATTCTCTGGCATTGCCTTTCTTTGGAATTGGAATGAATTAAAATGTAATAATTTTATGCTTTGATTTTTTTTGCTTCCTGTTTTATGTTTTGATCTTTATAGTTTATTTTCTATGTTTTGATTTTTTGGCAGTGAGGCGTTTGGGATCTTAGTTCCCTGACCAAGGATGGAACCTGCACCCTCTGTGTTGGAAGGAAAGTCTTAACCACTGGACCGTCAGGGAAAGTCCCTCCTTCTCCTTAAAAGACAGAATTCAGCTGAGTAAATTGGAAGATCTTATAGGTTTAATTTAATTATTCATGAATTGGATAGTATCCCATCTAACAAATGGAGAAGGAAATGGCAACCCACTCCATTACTCTTGCCTGGAGAATCCCAGGTACAGAGGAGCCTGGTGGGTTGCTGTCTGTGGGGTCGCACAGAGTCAGACACAGCTGAAGCGATGCAGAAGCAGCAGCCATCTAACAAATAGGAGTTCCTTCTGTGGAGCTGTACAAAATGGAAGGTTGTTTTAGGCAGAAAGTGGCAGGAACAAGGAAGGGGTGGACTTCTTCTTTCTTAGGTGTTGGAAGGGATCTATTAGGCAAATTCCCTCACTGGTGCTGGGCAGGAAATTCCAGACTGACTTATTAACATTATATTTCAGGGGTCTTGTGGAGGGCAGGGGAGAGGGCGGGGAGTTAAAACTGTTATTTGGTTACTTATTTAGTCTCAGGTTTTTTTGGTGATGTGGACTTAGTGTAAGTGATGCCATTTTGAGCCTCTTGTCTCTTTTTGAATGCATCCTAAGTTTTTTCCTCCTCACACTTATCACTAGTACTACCTACTTAAAATGATAGGTTGAACCAGATGGGATTTTTTTGTTTCTTTTGTGTGTGTGTGTGTGTGGTTTATACATTCAAAGTTAAATCTTGATGTAATTATTGTGTTTTTATAGAGTACTGAAGTGTTGGACTTTAATTAGGGCAATTTTGTTAGTCTAAACTTCCTTTGAGTCAGTTTCTACCAATTGGCCGATTTTCTTTCTTTTGTTTTTGTTTTTTTTTTAAATTTCTGCTGCGTAGCACAGATTCTTCAAACTGTGTAGCACAGACATTTTAAATTCTTAAGGCAGAAATCCTTTCTTCGTAAACTATTTTGATGCTAATTAACTAAATACTTTGAGCTCTTCCCCAATGCTGTTGTCAGTCAAGTTAGCAAGAGTGCAAGATTCACATTTTTATGCCTCATATATTCTGACATGCTGATGTGTGATTAAGGCTGTTTGGGTTATGAAAAGAAAGGACTGGAACTAGGACAGCCAAGGGGAGAAGGAGGGAAGGACGAGGAGACAGTGGGGAAATAGAGAGTGGGATAAAAGGAGAGAGTAGCCCTGACCTGTGTACACCACCATGTGTAAAATAGTTGGGTAGTGGGAAGCTGCTACATGGCACAGGGAGCTCAGTGGTGCTCTCTGATGACCTAGAAGGGTCGGTGAGGATGGGTGGGAGGGATCTCAAGAGAGTGGGGACATATAGATACATATGTCTGATTCATGTTGTACAGCAGAAACCAAAACAACATTGGAAAGCAATTATTCTCCTTTAAAAAGAAATTTTAAAAAAGTGAATGTTAAATCTTGCGTTTACCAAATTTGTGACTTTGTGCAAGTCACTTAGCTTCACAAATCCTATTTCCCCCTGTGCATGTGGATATTCCACTTCTCCACGTCCCATGCCTGGTAAGGAGCAGATGTTAGCAGCCAGATTCTTGGACTAGCATCGGACAAAGTCAGCAAAGGAGTAATGGTAAGAGGCGAATGCTTTGCACTGAAGAGGTCAGCTTGGAGTTTAGGAAAAGAGAATAAAACATTCAGCAGATGTGAGGATGAAAAAATTTAAAAATCACTTTGGAGATTTTTGTGAGAGAGACAGAGAACAGATACACTTATATGACAAACATGCCTTTGGAAGAAAAGATGGTGAAAATGATTTTGAGCTTTTTATTTTCTGTGCATAATCCCTTTTTGATATTTTCTGAAGAGTTTGCAATGAATTATAAACTACCTCTCTGTTACTTTTGATTGTCAGATTGGTGTTACATTGGCTGTGACACCATGCTATGTCTGGGCCACAAAGTTGAGCAGCTTTTTAACCAGTTACATATGAAAAGAGGTGCAGAAGAAAGAGAAGAAATAGGTGTTGAATATCACATTATTTCATTTTACCCTCATATAACCCAGCAAGATGGTAATATTATGCCCATAGACAATTCACTAATGCCTAGAAGAGCTAGGAGCCTAACCCAGGTCTGACTGGCTCCACTAGGTTTTGCTTTGCAAAATGAAATATGTATATCGGTTGATTAAGGTCACATTATGTAGGGCTATTGAATAAACACAAACATGTAATTTCTTAAAGGGCATGATGTTGAACATGTGAGTTTTCTCTTAAAACATAATCACATCATAAAATACAAGGCACATTTTGCATTATGTTAAATAGAAAGTAGAACTTCAAGGAAAGCTCATGAAGGGTGAGAGACGACAATGTGATCTATGCTTTATGATGAGATGGAGAATGCGGAAGACCAAGCAGGTACAGATTGGCTCACATTGCTGGGGAAGTGAGAGATGATTGCAGAAGCATCCGTCATTATGTCTTATGGATAGCTTTTGACTGTGAAACAAAAATCATAAAAGTGTCTTAGAAGCTGAGCAAGTTTTCCAGTGTAACAGAAGGTGCATACCTGCTAAGTTGCTTCAGTCGTGTCCGACTCTTTGTGACCCAGTGGACTGTAGCCTGCCAGGCTCCATCTGTCCATGGGATTCTCCAGGCAGGAATACTGGAGTGGGTTGCCATGCCCTCCTTTAGGGGATCTTCCCAACCCAGGGATCAAACCCAGTGTCTCTTGCATCCCCTGCATTGGCAGGGGGATTCTTTACCGCTAGCGCCATGTGGGAAGCCCCAACAGAAGACAGCAATGATCTATTCCTGTTCTCTTGTAACCTCTGTTTGCCCTACTGTAATCATCAAACTAATATCTTCAGGAACTAATGAGAAATTAATTTGTATTTTGTGATGCTCTGAAAAGCCTCTTCTGATGATGCTTTACATTATAAATGAGTGAGTTGTGTGCATTCTGTCTGGGGCTCAGCTGACCTGCAAGAGAGAGTGCTGAGCTGCCAGGTGTCAGAATTGCTGATTAAGCCTCTAAAACCACAAAGCTAGGAGCAGTCGTCCACAACCCGAGGAGGCGCAGACACCCTGTGCTGAAGTCTCCTTGAACAGATGGAGGGTGAAGTGGATCAGCACGGACATGGAGGTTGGGGGGTGGATCACGGCTCAGTGCTGATGGAGCTCCCAATAAAATGCTCTGGCAGTTTTATGATACCCTGTGTTGGAGAGACAGCTAGGGGAAAGGGCTCGGAGTGAAAAAAAAAATCCAGGGTTCTGAGACAAAGTAGGGAATCTTGTAAATTGCCCTGACATTTCCCCACCAGGAGGTCTCAGCAGAGGCATCTAAAGAAGACCTTTGCCCAAGACCTGGGGTCAAGAAAGCTGGGAATGAAGCTGCCTGGGCTC
>SJYC01023378.1:0-10902 GCA_006408675.1 Madoqua kirkii
CCCTCCCCCCTCCTTTCCGGAAACAAAACTCTGTTTCTGCAGCCGGCCCCAGTCAGCCACTGGTTCTACTGACGGTCTTTTTCTTCCCTTCTCTTCTCCTCCTCCTCTCCCTGCTTCTCTACCTCTGTTTTGTTGACTTTTAATGGGGAAAGTAATAGTCTTAGAGAATTTAATTTAAATTTTTTATGTGCCTACATGTAGACACTTGCTGTATTAAAATGAGAAATTCATGCAAATAGTATACGTTATATTATTTGTTTCATGAACTAAAAATGGACATAGGGTTTGTTTTTAGTGATTGTTACAGCTTGCAGGCCAATTATTGGGGGCATGATCTTAACGTATCAAGTGACTATTTCAAATCCCTTTTTCAGGCTATCATCTCCCTTGTTTTGGATGTTACACTAGTGAATATCTTCACAGAAACGTGGGCTTCAGGGTTTGCTTTGCAAAAGGCTTCCCTGTGGCTCAGACAGTAAAGAATCTGCCCACAATGTGGGAGACCTTGGTTTGATCCCTGGGTTGGGAAGAACCCCTGGAGGAGAGCCTGGCAGTCCTCTCCAATATTCTTACTTGGAGAATCCCCATAGACAGAGGAGCCTGGCCGGCTATAGTCCATGGGGTCGCAAAGAGTTGGACACAACGGAGCTACTAACACTTGGACTTTGCAAGACACAAAATGTCCTGATTCAAATCATGAATATTTTATGTATTACATTTTTCATTTGTCCATAGCCATTGTCATTTCTGTCATTTTTGTTCTTAGTTTAGGATACATTCCTTTTGATTTGACCTTGACCTGAGTGAAACATTTGTGAAACTGGAAAAATGCTCATCTTGCTTTTGTGCTACACCCACCTTTCAGAAGAATGTTGTCTTTTTTTCTTCCTTTCCCTTTATTTTTTGGAAGGAGAGGGGAAATGGGTAGATGAAGAGAAGTTTCTAGTACAAAGGAGTAGGTCAGTAGCAAGACTACTAGACTACTCTATTGGGGCTAGCCTTTCTTTGTTTTTCTAATTCCAACTACTAAAGTTCACCTCTCATTTTATATTTACCATCTACACTAGTATGAACACCTACCATGTGAAGAAATTTTCTGGATGGAATGTGTGCCGTGTTTGCATGCAGTATCTCTGGTTGTAAACATGATACGATTATCAATGAAATGCCCTAATTTGATCCTCAAGTGGAGAGATGTTATCCAATGAATCATATGTGTTTGTAGGAGGCAGCGTTGCAGCTAACAGAGCAGGAATGGGACCCAGATGTTTTCTGAAAAGTTGGTCGCACTGAAGGCAAGGAGCATTACCTAAAATGGAGGCGGCCATATGGAAGTGAAGGTTGGAAACATCCCATTACAAGTCATATATCACTGAGTTGACAGCAAAGGTTTCAGCTTGTTTTTATTTAAATCATGAAAGCAGCTGCTCAGCTGTCTAGCTGTATTAAATTTAACCCCCTTTCCTGGCAATTGAATTCAGTAATTATGCAATTTTGATTGGCCCACTGCATAAATATCATTTGGAGAGGTTTCACTTAGTTTTGTCCCTAAAATTCACATCCAGATTCATGATTGGCTAATTTTTCTCCTGAATGAAAATGCTTGCAGATAATGCACCTGGCTGAGTCTATTAAGGCGAATCACAGAGGAATACTGTAATTTCAGCTTTGGCAGATAATTGCTATGGCAAAACAATAAAGGAATGCCAGATAGTTTTTTTTTAAATGATCATTTGTATCTCTTGGTATCTTTTACTTATTTTCCTTTAGTTATTGTCTTTCCTTCTTCTTTGTCTCTTAATGACAAGCTCTTTCACTTGTCTGTCTTACATGCATTTCCAATATGCCATTCTGCCTAACTCTTCATATTTTGAGTTGGGTCTCTTGGCTCCTTTAGTTGACCCTTTCACAACCCCCTTCCAGCCTTTTTTCCTGTCTTTCTTCCCTCTTCTACAGTGTGCCTCTCTTTCTTCAACCTCCCTTTAAACCCCTTTCCAGGTTTATAAACTGCAGAGTTGGTTTTAAATACCATTGCTTGAGCTCTATGGAGCTTTTGAGATATTCCCTGCCTGTTGTGAAGTATTCTTTGTCAACATCTGGAGCACCTTCAACTCATGTTTTGGCCACATGTGCCTCAAGCTACCTGCTAATTTAAGATATATTTTATCACTTGCCCACCAAAGTAGAGACTTGCAGTATTGCCTATTGGAAAAGTACAGACTTTAATTTCCTGTGGGAAGAAACACAAGTTTTATTTTAAACAATAGGAAAAATGGGTAAAAATAGAAGTAAGATGGTTCTAAGGAAATAGATGAAGATAAGGCAGTGTTTTCACATTTCTTTTGATTTTTACTCAGGTAATAATTCAGCGTGCATGCATGCTAAGTTACTTAAGTCGTGTCAAACTCTTTGCTACCCTATGGACTGTAGCCTGCCAGGCTCCTCTGTCATGAGATTCTCCAGGCAAGAATACTGGAGTGGGTTGCTATGCCCTCCTCCAGGGGATTTTCCCAACCCAGAAATCAACTGGCTTTTAACATCTTCCGCATTGGCAGATGGGTTCTTTACTCCTACCACCACCTGTAAAGTTTTGTAATTAAATATCCTTACCTCTCTTCTGCTAGATAATTTGTTGGAGATAATATGAAAAAGGCATTTCTTGTTTATTCTTTTTTATTTTGTAATGATGTATTCTGCTGCATTATTTTTCATGGATATGAAACTCTTCAGAAGGTGACTCTGATAATGAGTTATATCTGTGAGATGAGGATCCAATGTTTTTGCCCTAAAAATAGTTTGAGAGTAATTTAGTGTGCAGTTAAGTGCCAAAATGATTTGCTGTGGGTCAATGAGCAAGCTGACATTATACTGGGCTGTTTTCTCCAGGGCTAATAATAAAGTGAATGGCCTATGCAGAGAAAATTTTTCATTTCTCACAATCCATCTTTACCTAAACAGAAATTTTGGTCCTATATTTCCATTCTTTAAAAGTGTGGCATGTACATAGTGCTATATTTAAAATAAAAAACCAACAAGGACCTACTGTTAATAGCACATAAAATTCTACTAATACCTTATAATAAACTAGGGTTTCCCTGATAGCTCAGTTGGTAAAGAAACCACCTGCAATGTAGGGGACCCCTGTTTGATTCCTGGGTTGGGAAGATCCACTGGAGAAGGGATAGGCTATCCGCTCCAGTATTCTTGGGCTTCCCAGGTGGCTCAGTTGGTACAGGATCCACCTGCAATGCAGGAGACCTGGGTTCAATCCCTGGGTTGCAAAGATTCCCTGGAGAAGGGAAAGGTGACCTGCTCTAGTATTCTGGCCTGGAGAATTCCATGGACTGTACAGTCGATAGGGTCACAAAGAGTTGGACATGACTGAGCAACTTTCACTTTCTAATAACAAAAAGAATTTGAAAAGAATTTGAAACAGGATAGATGTGTTTGTGTAACTGAATCACTTTGCTCTGCACCTGAAACTAACAACATTGTTAATCAACTACACTCTAATGTAAAATAAAATGCCGCTGCTGCTGCTAAGTGGCTCAACTGTGTCTGGTTCTTTGCAACCACATGGACTGTAGCCTGCCAGGTTCTTCTATCCATGGGATTTCTCAGGCAAGAATACTAAGGTGGGTTGCTATTTCCTTCTCCAGGGGATCTTCCTGACCCAGGGATCGAATTGGGTCTCCTGTGTCTCCTGCACTGGCAGCTGAATTGTTTACCCCTGAGCCACCTGGGGAGTCCCATAAAATAATATATACTTGTGTGTGTGTATGTGTGTAAAAGGGAAGAAAACGTAGTATGGTTCAATGAGCTATGTAAAATGGACTGGAACATCAAGGATTATTTGTTAAGAAACTTGTAGAAGACTTACAAAAGATTGTTGTGATTAACTGTTTACTGTTTTCTCATTAGAAATCAACTCAGAATATCCTTTTCAGAACTGATGTCAGAAGATAATTGACATCTCACAGCATAATTGACTTTTCCTAGGTCATATCTGACAACAGGCAAATAATATATTATAGAATCCCTATAAACAAAGAGTAGACTGTTCTGGGTATTTTTAGTGCAGGTCACCTCCTTGACTGCTAGTGTGACTTTAAATCTGGATCTAGGCCAGTGATACTTGAAGTAAGAGTGCATTATCAGATGTTATGAACAGGTAACACTGAGCTCAAAGTTCTGCTTTTTGGATATTGTCCAGACCCAGATTTGATAAGATTTTAGTGCATAAAACCTGATTTGAAAAGAGCTGGTTTATATTAGAGCAGAGGATGAACAAGATGGGGGCAAATAAAGCTGCGAAAAACTTGGGTCACATTTACACATGTGAAATATGCAATAAGAAAAGGTATATCACAATAGGAACTGACTTTTCATTCATTCATCAAATATTTATTGAGAAAGTACTATGAGTTCAGACAGAGGGCTAGGTGCCTAGATACCCATGCAGGAAGAGAACTGTAGGAAAAAAAAAGCTATCAAGAAAAAGGCAAATTGCTCAGAATGAATATTGTAATCGGTTATCAATCAGTTTAATCAGAACTCAAATATTTGAGAAGATGCATTAAAATATTTACTATGTCTGTGCTAGTCTTTCCTTAACATTTCATAAACCAAGACATATTTATTTACTCATATGAATAATAAATGACCTTAGGAATGAATATGTTGATTTTTTATTGGGAGCTAGTATGAGTAGCAATTCTAATAGAAGCTGGAGGGATTGAGGGCAGGAGGAGAAGGGGATGACAGAGGATGAGGTGGCTGGATGGCATCACCGACTGGATGGACATGAGTTTGAGTGAACTCTAGGATTTGGTGATGGACAGGGAGGCCTGGCATGCTGCGATTCATGGGGTGGCAAAGAGTCGGACACGACTGAGCGACTGACTGAATTGACTGAACCTCAGCAACTATCCTTAAAAAAAAGACTCAACAAAAACCATTAGGTTGCCTTTTCCATCACTCAGATTCAGTTCAGTTCAGTCTCTCAGTTGTGTCTGACTGTTTGCCATCCCATGAATGGCAGCACATCAGGTCTCCCTGTCCATCACCAACTCGTGGAGTTCACTCAAACTCATGTCCATTGAGTCGGTGATGCCATCCAGCCACCTCATCCTCTGGCATCCCCTTCTGCTCCTGCCCCCAATCCTCCCCAGCATCAGAGTCTTTTCCAATGAGTCAACTCTTCTATCAGGTGGTCCAAGTACTGGAGTTTCAGCTTTAGCATCAGTCCTTCCAAAGAACACCCAGGACTGATCTCCTTTAAAATGGACTTCTTGGATCTCCTTGCAGTCCAAGGGACTCTCAAGACTCTTCTCCAACACTATAGTTCAAAAGCATCAATTCTTCGGTGCTCAGCCTTCTTCACAGTCCAACTCTCACATCCATACATGACCACTGGAAAAACCATAGCCTTGACCAGATGGACCTTTGTTGGCCAAATAATGTCTCTGCTCTTGAATATGCTCTCTAGGTTGGTCATAAGTTTCCTTCCAAGGAGTAAGTGTCTTTTAATTTCATGGCTGCAATCACCATCTGCAGTGATTTTGGAGCCCTCCCCAAAATAAAGTCTGACACTGTTTCCACTGTTTCCCCATCTATTTCCCATGAAGTGATGAGACTGGATGCCATGATCTTCGTTTTCTGAATGTTGAGCTTTAAGCCAACTTTTTCACTTTTCTCTTTCACTTTCATCAAGAGGCTTTTTAGTTCCTCCTCACTTTCTGCCATAAGTGTCATCTGCATATTTGAGGTTACTGAGATTTCTTCCAGCAATCTTGATTCTAGCTTGTGCTTCTTCCAGTCCAGCGTTTCTCATGATGTACTTGGCATAGAAGTTAAATAAGCAGGGTAGCAATATACAGCCTTGATGGACTCCTTTTCCTATTTGGAACCAGTCTGTTGTTCCATGTCCAGTTCTAACTGCTGCTTCCTGACCTGCATGTAGGTTTCTCAAGAGGCAGGTCAGGTGGTCTGGTATTCCCATCTCTTTCAGAATTTTCCACAGTTTAGTTAGGAATATTTTTAAAAATATATTTGCTAATCATTCAGATTAGGAAATATATTTTTTATAATATTCCTAGTTTTAATATTTCTACATGTGTATATTTTTATTAAAATTAAATGTTTGCAAACCCCAATATTTCTAGATATGTAATATGAAGCAAAATAATTTTTAGGACTTTTGAAGATATAATTGAACTCTGCTTCTAATACTGCCAAATTTGCTGACTACTTTGAGCCTATTCATGACCCAACCACTGTGTCATATTGCCTAGGAACAGTGCTATCTAATCACTTAAAGTTAGACTAGGAAAGCATTGCTCAGACAAACAGTAGAAGAGAAATTTGAAGTATAGATTTCTAGGGGAACTGGGTGATGAGGAAGGGATGTAAGACAGAGGGCAAAGATCTGGTGTATACTTCAAACGAACATCGTGGCTCTGTGAAATCCTTTTCTCTTTTACTGTACTCCTATTCTAGAACTCCTTGGAAGCCTGGAGATCAGAAGGAACACCATACCTCCTTAAAAACAGTGGCTCTCTGACTTAGATCCCTTTCATTCTTATTAACCATATGTAATAATCCTGACACGTGTCTGAAAATAAATGTTATATTTCAAAGGTTCATCAAAAGAATACTTCAAATAGAGTTATTTTTCAATGAAGGTATGATTTCTTCAGCCAGGGTTGCTTAGAGTAGGGGTCCCCAAACACAGCCATGGACTTGTACCATGGAAAAATTGTCTTCCATGAAACTAGTTCTTGGAGCCAAAATGGTTGGGAAATGCTAACTTAGAGCATGCATTTTTAGCACATTTCCCTATAAAGCTGCTGATAAAAAGTTTGTTTACTTGCATATTCATAATTCATTTGTCAGGATTCAGTTAATAGTACATTCCCCAATAATTCAATTGCCATAACATTGCTGTTCCTTTGCAGGTAATTGTAGTCATCATTATAATAAGTTTTAAATAGGGAAGGGCAGGTATTTGAAAAGATATAGAGAAAAACTAAATAAAAACTACACATTGTCTAGACTCTTGGAAAAAACGATTTTTAGGTATCAGATTCTTATTCTAGGGAAGCTATTTTACAACCCTATAAATTATAGATAACTCGTAGCAAGGTAAAATAGCTCTTTTCGTAGACATGTAAATTCTGTCCTGTCTAGCTCCCTCTTTCACATGACAAAAATCAATTTTAGATCCTACTGCACATTCATTTTACTATTTTGTAAATGTGCCTGCTTTTAATTTTCTTTTTTGATCCGGTTATAAGATCTGCCTGGTTTCCTCATTGAGTTCAACCCCTAACAAGTGCTCATTCATATATCTAGATGACATTCACTTTTTTTTTTCCTGAAAATTATCTTTTTAAAAGAAAACAGTCATTTATATTTGAAAATATGATGGAGAATTTCTGTATAATGATATCACTGCAATAACTTCATCAAAATTTTTATCTGCTAATTTTGTCTTAGATATCAGACAATAACATTTCTAGTAATATTTAATATCAGTACTAAATTGAACAGGGATAATGATCAGATTCCCACTCCAGTATTCTTGCCTGGAAAATCCCATGGGCAGAGGAGCCTGGTTGGTTACAGTCTGTGGCATTCCAACTAAACAAACAACAATGATCAAATTAGAAACACCAATTGCTGTGCCCTTTAATTTTCTTCACGTATTTTAGGCTTTAGCAGAAGTTGAATTTCAATGATTTCTTTAAAATTTGGTCATTCATTTGAAGTTTGCAAAGTTATTAGATGCCAACTGCTATGCTTCTCCTATGCCCATAAGATCTTAAAGTGGTGTTGGTGATTAAATGAAGTATAAAATTTAAATACAATGCTTGATTTTTTTGAGTATGTCTGGGATTTACATGAATCCATGTACATGCATACATACACACATGCATACTTGGAGATAGTTGAAGAACAAAAATGAATGCATATTGTAATTATTTTATCAGTTTAAATTCTTTGCATGTGGTGATCGTCTTGTAATTATGTACAATAAAGTCCTTGTTTCTAGAAAACACATACTAAAGTATATAGGTGTAAGATTTCTTGCTTTTGCAATTTCAAATGGTAAAAAGTGTTCAGAAAGAGGGAGGAGGATAGACAGGAGAGAAAGCATATATGGCCAAGTGTAAGTAGAGGTAAAGATATAGAGATGCTTGTGGTATATTGTTTCCATGTTCGTAGGTTTAAATTTTCATTATTAAGAAGAATGTGGAAATTTTATTATTTATTTAAACAAATTAAAGGATAAGTTGGTAGATGTAGCAATTTGCTCTGTAACCGAATATCCAAGTAGGGTTGTTAGTAACTGCTGAACACTTCTAATCATTAGTCAAATAAGTTGCAGAAGGAGGCTTACACACAAAAAGGCTGTGGCTTTAAGGGAATATTTGGGTGAGTGTTAAAAATCACCAAATCTCCATTCATTCATACACTATCTCTCTGTTTCTCTGTCTGTTTCTCTCTCATACACACACACATTTTCTTTCTTCTCTGTTTTATTTTTAAAATAATTTTAGCCTTTGTCTAAGTTTGCTGTCTGGTTTCCAGAATCAAAATTGAGGCTACATTTCAGAGATCTGTAAACTAGTTAATTAAATTGATTACCAAATTGTGAGTAACCTCACCAAAACTACCGTTATCAGATACTGCCCAGAATAATTGTATTCATAACAGAAACACTATTCATTCCAAAATGCTTTAATAGAGTGAATGAAGCATAGCAAAGTAGACCAATTTGAAGCTTATATCTTGCCTTCTCCAAAGATAGCATTTCAGACCAAACTATTTCAAAGAACAATGATGGGGAAGATTAGAGATTTTATTCTCCAAATGGAATATCTAATCAGAAAATCAATATTTAAGTTTTCTATATCTTCTTTGTAAATTTTGAGATAATTTGAAGGTAAAGAATGTCATGCTATATGAACATTAAGAATTTTTGACTTTTAAATTGATAGAAATTATTATGAAATTGATAAACTGCATAACATGTGTCTAGCAATAACTGGGTGATTGATGGATATTGGAAGAGAGATAATACTGCATTCCTTATGTTGAGTTTTTCTCCAGGAGAATAAGTGGGTGTTCCTTCAAGGAAGCAAATTTTAAAGTTAATTTTATGAGTGGCATGTTTAGCATTCAACCACACAATAGTTTTTTTCAAAAGAGCTCCCATGTGTTTATTCTTTTTAAAGGGAATTCTACAGTTTATTTCCATTATGTCTGCAAACAAAAGCAAAGCAGTATATCCAGCTCATCAGAAAGATGAAAAAATATCAGACTTGACTGCTGAGAAATCAAGACCCTGTATTTGATTTTTCAGGGGGAAAGAGAATTATGCATATGGTTGCCACTATTTGCCCTTTGTCTCAGTGAGGGAAATAAAGAATTCAAAGAAAAAAGCCAGGAGCAATTTTTTAAAAAATCATGTCATTTTTTCCCGTCTCTTTCTGTGATTATGATGTAGGTAGAGTTAGTTCATGAAAGTCACCTCTGCAGAAGTCAGCATTATCAGCCAGTTTCCAGAGTTTTGATAGATGACTTTAAAAAGCTGAGCTCTGGCTCAAGGAACTGACAGATGGACTTTAATTCCAAAAGAGTTGGAATAGATTCATGGAAATCACCCTGCAACTCTGATCCGACACACATGTCCTCAATATCCAGAAGCCAGATAGGGCCAAATGATTCTTCTACATTTTCTATTGGCCCAGTACCAAGGAGGCACACTGATTCAGAAAAATTTAAAATAAATTTATCCAATTTGCCTCTCTCTCTTTCTAATCTTTGGGGGATGTAAAAGGAAACTGAATTGTGAAAAATTCTAATATCTTGATTTTATTTTTCCTCTATCAAATTTATTGAATACTTTTATGGTTTTCATTGTTTTATAAAATTTATGACAATAATTAACAAAAATAGCATCATTATAAGCCTACCAATCACTTTGGAAACCTACTTTATTGAAAATTAGATTAATTGTATTTATTTTAAGGGACATGTATTAAGAACCATATATGATGAAAATAATAATAATAAGCATGCATTGAAATCAATTAATAATGAGTTCTAGACTTGGTTTTTGCAATCAGTTCTAAAACTTAAATAGTTTTAAAATGAGGTTAATTTTCTACAGAAATAAGTTGCAAATCCACACTTAATATAACATTTCTAGACCGATATGCTTAGTCACTCAGTCATATCCAACTCTTTGCAACCGCATAGACTGTAGCCGCCAGGCTCCTCTGTTCATGGGGATTCTCCAGGCAAGAATACTAGAGTGGGTTGTCATGCCCTCCTCCAGGGGATCTTCCCAACCCAGGATGGAACCCCAGGTCTCCTGCATTGCAAGCAGATTGTTTACTGACTGAGCCACCAGGGGAGCCCTTCCAGATGGATACAATGTATTATTTATTACATAAATTGTATTGCATTGCATGTAACGACTCACTTTGGTATGCTTAAAACAGTACATCAAGTGCTTTAGAAGGAAACAGATTGAGTTGGATATTTTTTCTGGGTAGCTGCATGAGATATTCCGTAGCCATCTCTGCAGGCAATATGTAGTAAAAGCAATAAAAGAAACAAAAGTGGAAAATCTAGAGGTTTAGAGGAGTTACACATTCTGTGTTTTTTAAACCTGAGATTATGGAAGATTCCATGAAGGAAGTAACATTGAAGTACACCTTGAAGAATGGGTGAAATTTAGAGAAATGGGATTGGAGGAGAAGAGAATTAGAAGTGAGTATGAGGAGAGCAGTGCAACAGGAAAGATCTGGGGTGTATTTAGGAAACAAGTAATAAACTGTCTGGTTTTTCTGAAAGTATGCCAAGGGATTATCAGGAGAGTATAACAATATT
>SJYC01023379.1:0-15638 GCA_006408675.1 Madoqua kirkii
TATCTTGATTTTATTTTTCCTCTATCAAATTTATTGAATACTTTTATGGTTTTCATTGTTTTATAAAATTTATGACAATAATTAACAAAAATAGCATCATTATAAGCCTACCAATCACTTTGGAAACCTACTTTATTGAAAATTAGATTAATTGTATTTATTTTAAGGGACATGTATTAAGAACCATATATGATGAAAATAATAATAATAAGCATGCATTGAAATCAATTAATAATGAGTTCTAGACTTGGTTTTTGCAATCAGTTCTAAAACTTAAATAGTTTTAAAATGAGGTTAATTTTCTACAGAAATAAGTTGCAAATCCACACTTAATATAACATTTCTAGACCGATATGCTTAGTCACTCAGTCATATCCAACTCTTTGCAACCGCATAGACTGTAGCCGTCAGGCTCCTCTGTTCATGGGGATTCTCCAGGCAAGAATACTAGAGTGGGTTGTCATGCCCTCCTCCAGGGGATCTTCCCAACCCAGGATGGAACCCCAGGTCTCCTGCATTGCAAGCAGATTGTTTACTGACTGAGCCACCAGGGGAGCCCTTCCAGATGGATACAATGTATTATTTATTACATAAATTGTATTGCATTGCATGTAACGACTCACTTTGGTATGCTTAAAACAGTACATCAAGTGCTTTAGAAGGAAACAGATTGAGTTGGATATTTTTTCTGGGTAGCTGCATGAGATATTCCGTAGCCATCTCTGCAGGCAATATGTAGTAAAAGCAATAAAAGAAACAAAAGTGGAAAATCTAGAGGTTTAGAGGAGTTACACATTCTGTGTTTTTTAAACCTGAGATTATGGAAGATTCCATGAAGGAAGTAACATTGAAGTACACCTTGAAGAATGGGTGAAATTTAGAGAAATGGGATTGGAGGAGAAGAGAATTAGAAGTGAGTATGAGGAGAGCAGTGCAACAGGAAAGATCTGGGGTGTATTTAGGAAACAAGTAATAAACTGTCTGGTTTTTCTGAAAGTATGCCAAGGGATTATCAGGAGAGTATAACAATATTTTCTTATGTATAGGTTCCTTGGGGAACTCATTCACTCTCATAGTTAAATCCCCTATAATCCTTTAAATCCATATTGTATCTCTCTATCCCCACAGCCGAAACTATTCTAGTCCTGGCCACGGTCATCATCCGCTTGTGGAGACAGCATCCTAACAGGTCTTTCCCACAATGTGCCAGGCACTACCCTCCACCCCACAGCCAGGTGCTGCAAAACAAAGATAATCATATCCCTTCATGATGAAAGTCCCTCAGTTGCCTTCCTTGTTTTAGGCAAACCTTCCCTCTCTCTACACTTTTCCTGTGCTTGGGGGGTTAGACCTCCCTGAATGTCTCTTAATTCTTTCAGGGAGTGGTCTTTTTTCCTCCCTGGATTTATGTCTCTGGACCCCCAGTTTCCCCTTCTTTTTTCCACTGGCAAACTTCCCTTATCTCTGATATTTAAAGAACATTTTGTTTAATCGTGCCATCACTCCTTCATAAAGCATTAGTTGAGGAAATAAAATATGTTCCAGGCACTTCCTTCTTTCAAGACACACCTTGATCTCCCAGACTGTGTGTTGTGGCCACAATACACACAGCATCCTCTATTGTCATTGTCTGTGCAGAGATCTGTATTAACCAGTCCAATACAAATCTCATATGAGTAGAAATAGCCTGATTGATTAATATTATATTAAGGTTGATTAATATTGCATTGATAACCCATACATGAATGTAATCACACTTGAGCAAAAGTTATAAACCTATATCAGTCTTTCTCGTACTGCACATGATTCTACGAGATTTTCCTGACTTGAATGATCTCCTACTCAATTTATCTCCTGTACCTCATGGTTCTGTAATGGTATTCTCCTATGAAGTCATCCAACGAGTTATCTATTCTTTAGTCTGGTTTTGAAAAGCCCCTATAGAAGGACTTCTTTTTTAAATTTTGTTTTGCTCTCAAATAAGTTCAAAGAGAGTCAGGCTAGCTCCCGCTACAGCAAGGGTGACCGTGGACCCCTCTTTTCAGTGGTGTTACTTCTCTTTCTCTCTACCCCAAATCCAGTCCACTGCTCAGGCCCAGGGGAACATCTTTTCTACTTTGAACTTATCCTAACATTCATGGGTCTCATTAGCTCCCTCTTTTTAATTAAAAAATATTGCAAGCTATAATTTTTTCAGAAATATGGGGAAAAAATCCATGATTTAACACTAACCAAACTTAGAATGAAAAGTTTTAGTTTGTTTTTTCAGTTATATTGAGGTATATTGACAACACTGTAAGCTGTTTAAAGTGTATACACAGAGTTGCTGTATGTATGCATGTGAGAGAACTCCCCTATCAAATTCATTACCACAACCATCACCATGGATAGGTGAGTCCTACTCTATTAACCAATTTCGTTTATACAGTACAGTGTTATTTGGTATGTATAGTTACATAGTTATCAACTATAGTCACCATTTACACATTAGATCCTCAGATCTTATTCATCTTATACCTGTAAGTTTGTGCCCTTTCACCATCATCTCCGTGTTCATTCATCCTCTAACCCACCTACTACCGGCAACCTCATTTCTCTGCTATTTTTCTTTTAGTTCAACTTCCTTTCTTTTTTCTTAGGTTCCACATGTAAGTGATATCATGCAATATTGGTCTTTCTGTGTCTGACATTTCAGTTAGCATGATACCTTCAGGATGTATCCATATATGTTGTCATAAGTAGTAGGATTCTCTCAAAGTTTTGGCTGAATAATTTATCATATTTTCTTTATCCATTCTTCTGTCAATGGGCATTTAGATTATGCCCATATCTTGGCTATTGTGAGGCTACAGTGAACAGGGGAGGGCAGATATCTTTCTGAGATAATTATTTCACTTCCTTTGATATGATATATGACCGGAAGTGGGATTGTTGGACCGTGTTGTTTTATCTTATTTCACTTTCGCTTTAGTCTAGTACCTATAGAGCATGCATTACATTCCTGGACAGGCTCTATCGATGTGTATTAGTGTGTTGATCCTGGAACTTCCAATTCTGCCATGCAATAAGTAACTCTTATTTTTGTGTTTTATATAAAAAGAACATAAACAATATTATGGGCTTCTCTGGTGGCTCAGTGGTAAAGTATCTGCCTGCAGTGTAGGAGCTGCAGGAGACATGGGTTCGATCCCTAGGTCAGAAAGATCTCCTGGAGAAGGAAATGGCAACCCACTCCAGTATTCTTGTCTGGAGAATCCCATGGACAGGGGAGTCTGGTGGGCTACAGTCCATGCGATCCCAAAGAGTCGGACACAACAAGTAAGGGAGCAGCAGCAAACAACAGTATACTTGATTTCATCTGACATATTCTTAATCCAAGGTACAATTTGACCAAATTTATATTGTTAGAATAACTTTTTACAATTATAAAATTTTATATTTTATTTCATCTTACTCCTATTTATATGTAATATATATAGAATTTCACTCAGAAGGTTTGGCTTATTCCTTTACCACAAAAAATATAATTGTTATGTGAAAATCAAGACTGCTGGAATTTAGTATTACTCACGAGTAGATCTGTACATTTGTGGCTACACTTGAAAACAAGAAATGAGAAGGAAAGGAAAAGAATAAGAGAAAAAGAAACCCGTTAAAATTATAGCATTGGAGAAAGTTTAGTTTCTAACTCCCCTTTAAAATTTCCCTATGAGAACAGGCAACCCCTTCATGGACTTGAACAGAGATGAGGTTTGAGTACAAAGCCATGAATTCTCTGATTGCTATTTGGCCTGAAGTTTTGCTGGAAGCATCACTGGCCTGGTTAGACTGTTTTCCAGCTTCTAAATGTACTAGAGCATGATTGTATTATGTGTTGACCCTGATTTATGTTGAAAACCCAGAAACATTTTTTCCAGAAGAACTGCTTTGTGTATGTGTGAGTCTTTGAGGCCTGGCCCCATCTGAGAGTTGACTGGCTCACCTCCGTGTACTGTTCATTTATTCAGATGGTTGGACTCGAAAGGAGGAATCTTTAAATATCCAGTGGTATTTTAGTGAAATAAATACTGTGAAGTAGATATGGGTTGTTTAAAATGTATCACTATGATGTCATATGTCAATGCTCAATTATACGTTTGCATGCACCTTAAAAAAATCCCGTCTCTAGAGAAAAACTGATTGTCATAAGACCGTGTTTCAATTAAACCCACATCCCAAGTATTCTGAGTTCCAAATTCCTGAAACCCTCAAGTTAATGTGTTCCATGTGTGGGGTTAATTTACATAAAGTTCTGGAGCTCCTGCTGCACTGTTTCAAATCTTGGTAGCTTTGATATTCTCCACAGTTCTCTACACAAATATTATAAGCTAGTTTTCACTGAGACAAGTTATGATTATCAGCAGGAATTAGTTTCATACAGTGATCTCTTACCATATTGTACCAGAACATTACCCAGGGCCCCTTATTTCTGAACTTCATTTTGCAGTCCCTATAAAACACATCTGTTCCACTGTGTGTGTTTTGAAAATTAAATGTACTAATATCATTCTGACTGACCCGGCCACCAAATTCATGTGGGAGAAATACAGTCCACAACCCAAGCTGTGTTGAGACTTCAGGTCCTGTGGGAGCTTGTAGCTCAACTTCACCACAGCAAAGAAAAAAATAAAGAGAAAAAAGGAAAAAGAAAGAAAAGCAGCATTTCTGAATATATGTGTTTTCTACTGATAACAACATAGAAAAATTGCGTCAATTATAATGCGCTTCTGTCCGTATTCATCCTGGTGCAGTTTTCAAGGGTCATGATAAGTCATCTCATTATGGGCTTCTGTAAAGTTTCTCTGTATAATTTCAGCTTTATAAGGGAAATCCCTATGCTAAATACTCTGTGATAGACTGGTTCAATGTAGAAGATCATAATTAGGTAAAGAAAAAGATAATATTCCATCCTAAAATTAGTCAACTCATAACAGAAAGTGGATACAGGTCACGCTGTGACAGAATTTGAATTGGATTTATTCATGTGAATGTTTGAAATAAAACTTTTGCCTGCATAGGTCTTAAGTGATCACTGCTGTCAAAGTTGCAGGTAGAAATAGCAGTGAACGCTACAATTTGAGGGCAATTAAAGTGTTAGTTACTCAGTCATGTACAAATCCTTGTGACTGTAGCCCACCAGGCTCCTCTGTCCATGGGATACTCCAGGCAAGAATACCGATGTGGGTTTCCATTCCCTTCTCCGGGGGAGCTTCCTGATCCAGGGATCACACCCAGGTCTCTTGCATTGCAGCAGATTTTTTACTATCTGAGCCACCAGTTAAAACATCATTTTGAAACAAATTTTTTTATGGCAAAGAAGTCAAGCTAAATATTCCCCTGCATATTAAGGTAAAGATGAGTAACATCATATGTGCATGTGTGCAGCTCTCAGATTTGGAATTTCGTGCTAAATCCTAGATGAACTCCAGTATATTTGTTTGACCCTCACAAAAGTAAACACATTCATGTAACATGTATTACTAGAACAGCAGAGATTCAATGTTAAAAAGGAATGAACTTTACACATAACCAGAAACAATTTAGGGCTTATTATCCATTTCCTTTGGAGAAGGCAATGGCACTCCACTCTAGTGCTCTTGCCTGGAAAATCCCACCGATGGAGGAGCCTGGTGGGCTGCAGTCCATGGGGTCGCTAAGAGTCGGACACGACTGAGCAACTTCACTTTCACTTTTCACTTTCATGCATTGGAGAAGGAAATGGCAACCCACTCCAGTGTTCTTGCCTGGAGAATCCCAGGGTGGGGGAGCCTGGTGGGCTGCCATCTATGGGGTTGCACAGAGTCGGACACGACTGAAGCGACTTAGCAGCAGTAGCAGCAGCATCCGTTTCCTTCCGTCCCTCTTGTCCTTTCTTTTATTTTCTTTTTTTCTGGTTAAGTTTTCCACTTAATCAAAAGTCAAGATTGATTTAAATTATCAGACATCTACATACTTTCCTTTGATTACTCTTTTCAGTAGCACAGGGGTTCTCAAACTTGAGTATGTGAAGGAACTACCATAAAGGGTTTGTGTACCTAAAACCATGTGTATTATACTCTATGGGTTATTTAAGGGAATTTCTAGGGTAATTTTAAATTCTGTACAACTTTTGTTGCATGTGCTAACTTCAGAAGCTAACCAAAGAGGTTCCATTTGCCTTTACTTATTTATGAAAATTATTAACACATTTCCCCAGAATCCAGAAAGTATACCTTTTGGCATAATTATTAACACATTTATAGCTACGAAGATGCTTTCTGAAAACTCATCCTGTACTAGAGTATACTTATTCCTTTATTCAATATCTTATATTGGTTATAAATTTCCCCCAGGATTTTTATAATATTGGTGTCTTTTTCTATTCTTTTTTATTGGAGGATCATTGCTTTATAATACTGTGTTGATCTCTGCCATACATCAACATGACTTAGGCATAGGTACACCTATGTCCCCTCCCTCCTAAACCTTTCCACCCCATCCCTCCCCTCTAGGTTGTCAGAGCACTGGGTTCAGTTCCCTGTGTCACACAGCAAATTTCCACTTGCTATCTATTTCACATATGATAATGTATATGTTTCCATGCTGCTCTCTCAATTTGTCCCACTCTCTGCTTCCCCTTCCAGAAATCTGTTCTTATGTCTTTTTCTCCATTGCTGCCCTGAAGATATGTTCAACAGTACCATCCTTCTCAATTCCATATGCATGTGTTAATATACAATATTTGTCTTTCTGACTTACTTCACTCTTAATAATAAATTCTAGGTTCATCTACCTCATTAGAACTGATTTAAATGTGTTCTTTCTTATAGCTGAGTAATATTCCTTTGTATATATGTGCCACAATTTCTGTATCCATTCATCTGTTTTAACGAATTCAAGTAATAATCTCTCTTCCCCTATCCCTTCTCATCTTTCTTTCTCACTGGAGAAACAATTGACCTTGAATTATGGACTAGGTAAAAACTAAAAATTTTGAAAGCTTCATTTAGTAACTTCACCATTAAAGGTGAAACTTTATTTCTTCCCCTACCTCAGCTTTCCTGAAATATGAGTGTTATTTCTTGGACTATACACACAAACAGGCAAAGTATTTTACCTCTGAAATTACTGTTGTCCTTAAAACTCATCATTTACCAACAGCTTTCAAAGTTATCCATTACTTGTTTTTATTTCAGTATATGCCTCTGCAAATTTTTCTAAGAATCACTGCTGCGGCCACTTCTCTGTACCTTTTTGATGATATCCGCTGTTATTTTTTCAAAGATGAATATAGCAGGTCTTAACTTTCTAAATTTCAGGCATCAGAGTGCCAGAAAGTCAGCTTATACAGGAAGAAGCTTAGGGATCTTGATATTTAGAAATGCACGATTTGGGAATCATGTTTCCCATCCTTTGCCAGTCGCTTCACATATTCCACATGTGTAAAGAATGATTTTTTTAAAGTTTCCCCCCCCCTGTCATTTCTGCTGTTATTTCAGTTACCTTACTATGGCAGTAAATTAGGGCAAGATGAAGAAATATTGTGTTCTTTTTATTACAGGTTTAATTATTTGGGGGAACTATTCTGGACACTTTCTACCATTATAATATTGTCTTAGCCACTTCTATTATTTTTCAGATAATAGAACTAAAAATAGACTTTAGAGATTTTCTATTTTTATTCTGTCGTTGAACAGAAAAAGAAACTAAAGAAACAGATGTCCTGAGAAAATAAAATGACTCAACCATTTTATGACAAAAAGGACAAGAACCCAAGTTTCAAGGCTCCCAAAACCTGTGTTTTTCCCAGGCCATCAAACTTTGCTACTTTGAAGACTCTTTATCTTTGTGATAGAGTTTTCTAAGGTGAATGGATAAGAAGATCCATTGGAATAAAAGAAGCAAAAATTATAATTTCTATTTATAGTTTTATTCTTTCTTTGAAAAGAAATTTTGTTTTTATATGTCTTAGTATTCACAGATAATGATTTAAGTAAAAAATTATGAAGGTAAATATAATGAGGGGGAATAACTGTTATGCTGTATTTTCAAACAAAGTTTGGAAAACACTAATCCACCTGCAATGCAGGAGATGCAGGTCAGTCCCTGGGTCAGGAAGACCCCCTGGAGGAGGAAACAGTAACCCACTCTAGTAGTCTTGCCTGGAATGTTCCATGGACAGAGGAGCCTTGCCTGGGTGTCGCAAAGTCAGACATGGCTGAGCAGCAGCAGAAACAGCAATAGTGACAAAAACAAATCAATAAGTCAACTAAACTATTGACATTTGTTGAAGCATTTGCACATATGAAACATTGTAATAATGTTATATTAGCACTAATTTAATGGCTCCAGTGAAAGATTATCTACGCTCTTTAGGTGAAGCTACTTAGGCATACCAGCATTAAATAACTTGTCCAGTGAGTGAGTTAACATAACTCCGTGATTGACCTTGCTTTAGTAAATCATTTTAATTTTATATTTAACTTCAATATTGTGAAGAAAATTTGACCTGAAGATTTAGAAATACCATACATATATATACATATACATATACACACACACATCATATATATATATATATATATTCAGTCAGTCAGTTGTGTCCAACTCTTTGGACCCTACAGACTGTAGTCTACCAGGCTCCTCTGTCCATGGGATTTTCCATGCAAGAACACTGGAGTGGGTTAACATTTTCTCCTCCAGGGATATGGATATATATAAATACAACATACACCAGTCTTTAATAAGTATGTTCATGAAAAACTATGAAGTTCTAAGTTCTATGAATTCAGGGACTATACTGCTCACCCGTGAGTTCTGTCAGCCATATTATGCCCGGCATAAAATAAGAGTGTGATAAATATTCATGAACTATATAGTACCCAATGGGGAAAGATTCAATGTAACTTTTTTATAGGTACATTCACCTTTCAGCTAGGACTCATGCTATTATTTCTTATGGATGCCACACTTAGCACTAAATAAATAATCTTTTAACATTTTTCAAAAATATGTATTTTAAGAAATACCACCATTATGGAATTACTTATTTATTGTAGAATTTTCAGAAAAACACTTTACATTATATTACCTAGGATCCCTCTGGGTAGCATCTGTATAAAAAGCCAACTATTTTAACACAGTTTTAGCTATGCAAAGGAAATTTAATGTAACATGAGAGATCAAAACAGTAGTTTGGCAGTAGGTGTGGGATGGAGGATCATTAAAAATTATTCTTTTCCATACTTTTGTTTTAAATAAATAATTAAGGACACTTTAAGACATTAAAAGATATAGTTCAAAAGGTTGGCGTTATGAAAATTCATCAGAAACATAGAACTTCCATGCTCTTACAGGATGAGAAACATAATGGAAATACTCCAGACAATGATCAATCTATAATTATATTTACCCACTGAAATGCTACTCTACTTGCAGTTATTTTATACAAATTTTGAAAGCATCATTTTAACTATGACCATCAATGACACAGAGCTGGCATTCATAAAATATTTATATATTCTAAATTCTGCCTATTATTTCTATCTCCTTATCTTTCCCTCTGTTTTCCCTTTTAATTTGTTGAATCTTTTTAGTGCAAAAGTTAACATACTTTAGTTGTCCTGTATCTTTATATAGCTTTAGAATTTAGAGAAAATGAGTCAGTATTCACCATAAGCTTATGAAAAGTAGGGACACTATTCTTCCCATTTTATAGAGGCAGAAACTGAAATTCTGAGTAATCTCTGGAGTAAAATAATTTGTGTTGTGTTGAGACAACCCAATCTTCTTATTCTTTTTCCAGAGTTCTGGTTTGACTAAGGTCCTTGTGTCCCAAGCTAATTCCAATGTGTGTATGGTTTATCACTCTTAGCCTCTACTCATTCATCCCTGATATTCAGATTTCCTGTCAGTAGCTTTGGCTTGGGGTTTACAATTGATCACTTTGTCCAAAACATTTTTCTAGAACAATTTGAAAAACATTCCCTCTGTTGTTTTTATTTTGTAGCATTTGTTATTTGAAAGAGTCCAATTTAAAATCCATATCAAAGAATATGTAGTGCATCTTGGAGGTAAGAAAATTATGGCTAGAACAATAGATATATTGAAGAAAATTGGCCTAGCCAAACCTTCATTTTTGTGAGTTAATGAGGTAAGAATAAATGAGTAATGTGTAAGGTAAAAATAATTAATGCAATTCTGTTTTTTGGAACAGGGATATCACTTTGTTGTACAGGAAATTGAGCAGACATGTAGAAATATAGATTACTGAAACTCCAATTCACTTCTTACATTGTTCATATAGATTCTTGATCTAATATTTCAAATATAGAAAACATTAAAAAATACTAAGCCTGTGTATGTGGACTATAGGCATGAGTGAGTTATTTAAAACTTTCAGTTTTCAACTGTCAAATCCAAGAAGTAGATTTATATTTATACTTTTTAAGCCAGAAAAATTCATCTTAATTAAAATGGAAATCAACATCTCTTGGTCTTTGAGCTGATATTAAAATAAAGAGAACCCTATGTGATAATGCAATATCTGATTGTTTTTTTGCCCAGGGTTATGGGAAAAAATAAGAAACCAAGTGAATTGAGTGCACATTTTGACCGTGCTGTTTCATAAAGAAACATCGACCAACCCCGTAATGTGGAAATTTCACATCTTTCCAATTCTCTCTGTATAATTTGAACTGTTTCCCAGCAGCTCGTGTTATCATGTTTCCTTTAATAATCCTTGCTTTCATAATTAAAGCCGTTATTAGTATTATCCTCATCATCAGCATTGCTGTTGTCATTATCACTATTTGGGGCAGAGAAGATGTAGGGTTTTTGTACAGGCGCACACCATTTTTATTATAGCTTAAAAGCTAGAAAATATGCTCTTTGAATGTTTGTGGTGTTTATGTAATCAGTTCCTACATTGCCAAGGCTTATTGAAAACAGCTGGGTGCCTGCTTGCCTGCTTCACCCTTTGTTGGAACTGTTGCCAGAACAGGTAGTCAGAAATGGAAAGTAAGGAAAAATTCAGGCATCTGGGTGTCTCTCAGGAAAGCAGCTGTGGCTTCCTTAGGAAGCAGTCATTGTTTCCCATCAGCCAAGACTCTGTATCCCCTTGGGTCCAGTTTTGGCATGGCTGGACTAGGAGGATGCGGTTTATGACTTAGGACTTACGCGAGAAAGCATTTGGGCAGTCCCATCTCTGGCAGAACATTGAGAGAAACTCCCCCAAGCTGCAAGCCATATGTGAGCTGTTGGCCTTCTATTTAGCCTACTCTGGGAAGTTCCCATTTTCTGGGGCTCTAATCGTTCCTTTGACACAAGCAAAAACAATACAAAAGGATCTTTGCAGAACATATCCTTCCAAGATATACTGTCCTGTTTTTAAAACCAGACATCACTATTATTTCTGTAAACATGGCATTTCCCACCAACTCCCCACCCCCTCCACAAATGAACTCATTTCTGAGACTTGTTTGGTTTCCTAGATAGAAAGCAAGCACAAAGAATTTTTTTTTTTTAACAATAGGGTCAATGTCCTGGATGAACAGTGTTGAATGATATTCTGCAGGCATAAATATCTTCTCTTCCACATATAAATTTTTGTACATCAAGTTTTAAAAGTTATTTATGTGTTGATTTATGTCAGAGAGAGGCCAGAAGCACTAGATGTAGGATACACTGAGAATCAATGTGCTATTGTGGTAGGGTTATATGGCAGGGAATTCTCATTTACCAGGAAAATGGCATTTTGATGGATTAGGACTGTATGATTTTCTTGATAATTTTTGTTGAAGCAAAGCTCTGATTTTAACATGTAAATGCTTTTTCATTTTAGTAGTCAGAAAAGGCACTAGAAAGGTGTGGTACTTTGAATTTTAGATTAAATATCATGTTTTTTTAGCATTACGGAGAGTCCTGTTAGGACACTTAAGGACCATGATTAATCCAGCAACACTTTATTCAAGAATCTTCAGTTTCAAAACATACTGGGTATGAGGCAAACAAGTTTATGCCAATGTGAGGGATGTTTGGGAAAACTAAATAAAATATTATTTCTAGTTATAACTAGACTTACTTGCAGAAATATAAAAGTAAAAATTATAATAGTAAGCAATTTTTACATTCATTGTATTATACTTTTTAAAAAAGTGAAGTCATAGTGCACAGTACAAGGAGTCAGGTTATTTTTAATGGTTAACCCATGGCTAATTTTAATACATAAAAATGTCTCAGCACAGAGTTAAACTAGGTAATGTTCATTGAGTTCCTTTATTTTTCCTACTCTTGTTTTATTCTCAACTTTATAGAAACCAAAACAGACTATCCTTAACATTTTTCATTGTCCTGATTTTTTCCCTTCTCACATCCATAAAAAAAAAAATTTAATGTGTAGCTCCATAATAAGTGTAAGAGGAAGGCTATGAGTGTAAAAAGACTGTATCCACAAAATATATCTTTCCTAAGATGTTTTCCCAAAAGAATGGTCATCATTCATCTGAATAATCATTCTCACATGTGATAGCTCTTCTGTTATTACTTTGACCTTATTAGAACTCTGTCTTTATGTCTCCATATTGTTTACTATAGTTTAAGAAAATTTTCTAAAATTTCATCATTATCATTAAGAATTTGGACACTTAGAAAAATATAAAGTGAGGCTTCTGTTTTGACAAGGCAAACATTCTGATCATACTTTGAGTATAAGTCATGTCTTATCAACTTTGGTTGTCTAATTTTCCTCTATGTGTTACTTGTGGTAAGTTGGGTATTTCTTTCTACCTGTCCTTTTGAAAAACTTTAACAATAAAACTAATCTGGAAAAAAACTGAGAAGAAGGAAGCCTAGATGTTGAGAGTATATGTATTAAAATATATAGAAAATTTAGAGAAAATATTTAGGAAATCAGTATAAATTGAAGATACATCATTGCCTATAAGGAAAGATAAGAATGTAGTAAATAATCAAAGAAAGTGAAAGTGTTAGTCACTCAGTCATGTCCAACTCTTTGTGACCCCATGGACAGGCAGCTAGCCAGGCTCCTCTGTCCATGGAATTCTCCATGCTAGAATACTGGAGTGGATATCTATTCACTTCTCCAGAGGATCTTCCTGAACCAGGGATCAAACCTGGATCTCCTGCATTGTAGGCATTTTCTGTACAATCTGAGCCACCAGGGACTCAAAAATCCATGTTACCACATGGCTGGACTCATAGAGTAATGGTTGGTAATATTGGAAATATTTAAAATAATATATCTATAAAGACACTTTATTCATAACTTTGGATTAGGAGAGGAAAATGTCCACAGATGTTTTTGAGAAATGTAGCATCTATTTTCACTTTATGCTAATTGTGGTTTATTCAGCTTCCACCAGATGGTTTTGTATACATGGTAGCTAGTTCATGCCAACTGTCTTCCAGTATATTCTCTGAATTGTAGGTAGGTTTTGGAGACTTCTTGATGAAAGTGAAAGAGGAGAGTGGAAAAGTTGGCTTAAAGCTCAACATTCAGAAAATGAAGATCATGGCATCTGGTCCCATCACTTCATGGGAAATAGATGGGGAAACTGTAGAAACAGTGGCTGATTTTATTTTTCTGGGCTCCAAAATCACTGCAGATGGTGACTGCAGCCATGAAATTAAAAGACACTTACTCCTTTGGAAGGAAAGTTATGACCAACCTAGATAGAATATTAAAAAGCAGAGATACTACTTTGAGAACAAAGGTCCGTCTAGTCAAGGCTATGGTTTTTCCAGTGGTCATGTATGGATGCAAGAGTTGGACTGTGAAGAAAGCTGAGCACCAAAGAATTGATGCTTTTGAACTGTGGTGTTGGAGAAGACTCTTGAGTGTCCCTTGGACTGCAAGGAGATCCAACCAGTCCATCCTAAAAGAGACCAGTCCTGGATGTTCATTGGAAGGACTGATGCTGAGGCTGAAACTTAAATACTTTTGCCACCTCATGAGAAGAATTGACTCATTGGAAAAGACCCTGATGCTAGGGGGCAGGAGGAGAAGGGGACGACAGAGGATGAGATGGCTGGATGGCATCACTGACTCGATGTACATGAGTTTGGGTGAGCTCTGGGAGTTGGTGATGGACAGGGAGGCCTGGCATGCAGCAGTTCATGGGGTCGCAAAGAGTCGAACACGACTGAGTGACTGAACTGAACTGAACTGAACTGAACTGATCGCTAGTCTTACTAATATTATGGCTTTCAAATGTCACTGTGTTATCTCCAAGGTGGTCTGGGTAAACAATAGGCTATTCTATAGGAGTACTGCTGAAAAGGAAAAACATGTTCTTGAGCAATTTAGATTTAAGAAGTGAATAAATTATTGTATGCAGTAGGAGTTAATTATCTCTGGGGAACTGAAGAAATGTTTGTAATAAAGATTCTGCATTTGTTGTCTAAATTAACTTAATGCTTTTTTAGTCATGGATCTTTTCCCCCCACTGAGTAGAAAAATAATAAAATACCTGATTTTTCTGGTTTTGGAGTTCAGCTGAATTATTTTAAAACTTTGTTTGTGTTTGTTTTCTTTTTAAAAACATGATTGTGGTATGTTTAGTGTATTCTCTTGTTTAAACATTAATTTCAGAAAATATTTAACGGTTGAGGAAAACATATATTCTTTTCAAATAAGCCACTGTTAGTACATGGGCATTCACAAGAACTTTCTTTTCATATTGTTCTTCCTTAATTAATAACATTAATATATACTTTTAAACAAATATAAAATTATACTGTTTGATTTAATGTCTAAATAGTAATGAATCTTTATAAGACTTTATATCAAACATAGCTGTGATTATATTTTCCCTTAGATAGAGTACAGAAATAAAAACAGAGAACACAAGACTTCCAAGTAAAAGGTGCAGTGTCTAGAAATATGTCTCTTAAGCCTTTTGTTTGTGTATGTATGGCTCAGTATTTTGTTCACACATAGGATATACTAGAAGTAAAATCAATAGTTCTCAACTTCTTTTGAGTTGGAATTTGTCAAATTGTGTTCTTGCAAAATTCTAGGGAAAAAAATTATTGTTATCTAATATATTTTAGGGCTTCACAGGCGGCTCAGTAGTAAAGAATATACCTGCTAAACAGGAGACTACAGTTCGATCCCTAGGTTAGGAAGACCCCAAGGAGAAGGAAATGGAAACCTGCTCCAGTATTCTTGCCTGGGAAGTCCCATGGACAGAGGATCCTGGCAGTCTATAGTCCATGGGGGTCACAAAGAGTCATATATAACTTAGCAACTAATCAGTAGCAATGTATTCAAATGTTTTCATTTCAGAAGGACCTTCAATACATGTGGCTTCACTTTCTATTCTAGTTCTGTTTCTGTTTATTTATTCTCTCGCATTAATAGGAAATAGAGATATTTTTTTATCCATTCAGGTCTGATTTTAAATTCCTATCTATATAGTAGACAGCAGTCATCTTTAAAATATATATATTGTTCAAAAGAATACTTAACAAAAAATTAGTTTTATTTTTCTTCAAATAATTAAGTAAAACTTCTGTATATTTAATGTGTCTCCCTTAAAAGAAATTGCTGCTGTTGTCATTGTTACCTTTGTGCTAAATAGCCAGTTAACTTGTATCTT
>SJYC01023382.1:0-19241 GCA_006408675.1 Madoqua kirkii
GACTTCCCTGATGGCTCAGTGGATAAAGAAGCTTCCTGCAATGCAAGAGATACAGGAGATGTGAGATTGATTCCTGAGTCAGTAAGACCCCCTGGAGGAAAAGAATGGCTAAGCACTCTAGTATTCTTGCCTGGAAAATTCCATGGACAGAGTCGCCTGGCAGGTTAAAGTCAGTCCTTGAAGTTGCAAAGAGTCAGACACAACTGAGCACACGGCATATACAGACACACATACCTATATTTATATATACATGCATATATACATTCTTTTTTATATTCTTTTCCATTATGGTTTATCCCAGGGGATTTGATATAGTTCATTGTGCTATACAGTAGGGCCTTGTTATGTTTCCTTTCTAAATGTAAGTGCATCCACTAAGCCCAAAATCCCAGTCAGTCCCTCACCCTCTCCTCTCCCACTTGGCAAAAAAATCTGTTCTCTATGTCCATTAGTCTGTTTTGGTTTTGTATATAGGTTCATTTCAGCCATATTTTAGATTATATATATTAAGTATATCATATGGTATGTGTCTTTTTATAAAGTTATAACATGAAAAATAAAGCCTCTTTCATCAATTAAAGAATCCTAGAACAATTTACAAATTGTCATTCTTATTTTTCAGACATGCTTCCCTTTTTCTTTGCTTTGTGTTTTCTTTTCTGTTCCTTCCATTTCTTCTCCTATTTTCCTCTTTCCTACTAGTTAAGGCAGATTTATATGAAGTATGGTCTACTTTACCTTCTGTAGACTTATGGCCACATGTTGATAAATTACTTCTTTGCCCTTCTTTTCATTCTTATGGAGAGAAAAATCTCAGGTAGTCCCTCACTGAATACTTCCTCTGAAATTAAAAATAACTGCCCACTGCATAATAGCACTAGGAAAACTTGAGTACAGGCACTACACAAACAACTCAGGAAATTCAGGTCATATGATACTGATGAGTCTAGTCAGACTCATGGACAGTAGGGAAAGTCCCAGAACACAGGAGGAAATTCCTTCCTGACTACCAGGAAAATGTGCACGTTTTAAATATATTATTAAATGTAAATAGTAAACAATATTCATTTAAGGAATTGTTATACTTTTTCAGAAATGTAACCTATCAGCTTAAAAATGCAACAAGAAATTGTTTCTCTACTTACCTCTCTGTACTGAAATATATGAGGCAAAGGCCATATAAAATTTGGCTTTATTTGGACATCTTGATAGTTCAAAATCACTGTCACAATCTCATGAGACCCCAGAGAGTATGGGAGGAAAGTGATATATGTGCTGTATATATACATGTTGTATATATGTGATATACATGTTGTATATATGTATATATACATACATATACAAGTGATTGACTTCCTGGTGGCTCAGACGGTAAAGCGTCTGTCTATAATATGGGAGACATAGGTTCAATCCCTGGGTCAGGAAGAGTCCCTGGAGAAGGAAATGGCAATCCACTCCAGTACTATTGCCTGGAAAATCCATGGACAGAGGAGCCTGGTGGGCTACAGTCCTAGGGTCACAAAGAGTCAGACACGACTGAGCTACTTCACCCACTTCACTCATTTAAGTGATACATGATACATGTTGTTGATACAAAGAAAAGTTTGCTGCTTAAAATTCTGTTGTTTGACAAATTCAGCAACAGTGATTGCAGCACAAAGACTTTTGCTGGTGGCTCACGGACTGTTCCTGCAGTACTCCTCCTGCTGTGGTTCTCAGTAATTCAGTCACATGAATGATCTATTATACTAGCATCTCAACTCCTTGGTCTCCTTGCCCCAGTGATTTTGTTGTCCACTTTCTATCAGGCCTGTTGTCATTACAGTAACTGAATTCACACATAGTTTCAGACATCTCTCTGACTGCTGCTCTCTCTTTTCAGCTCACTGCCTTGGGTACCCCATGGCAACCTTTGCCCCACCAAGGCATCTCTACTGCCTGTCCACCTCCTCTCCCTTTCTCATGTGCTTACTTACTTTCTTGTGTGTGTGCATGACATCCCTTCAGTCATGTCCAACTTTTTGTGACTCTGTGTATCATAGAATTAAATAGGATAATGAAGAGAACACATCTAAAAAAACATCTAAAAAGTGTGTGTGTGCTAAGTCACTTAAGTTGTGTCAACTCTTTGCGACCCTATGGACTGTAGCCCACCAGCCTCTTCTGTTCATGGAATTCTCCAGGCAAGCATACTGGAGTGAGTTGCCAGTATTTATTTTCTAGATAGTTGAATTCCATGGCTGATCATTGTAACTGCTCTTTTGGTCTTAGTATTGATACATCACCAAAATGGTTAAATCCAACTACAGGTCTTCTGCATGTCTGTCCTCTTGTAGCTGAAAATGGATAAATACACAACCATGAAAAATGGCCTTACCTATTCATGGCTGCACACCTCAAGTGAGTTTTTAATTCTGTTTTTAATTCTATCATGCTCTCCTACCCCAGCTCTGTGCACTCCTCCATAATCCTTGATGACTGGTTCCTACTCCTCAAACTTTCAAAATGTCCTCAGTATTGGTTAATGACCTTGTTCCTTTTTTCACTGAAAACAAAATGAACAAAGAGAACTTCACCTACCTAACCTACCACCCAAACCTGTGTCTATTAATGAGCTACTCCCGCTCTTAAATAAAGCTAATCTCTGTGCTCAAGTCACAGTTTCCATCTGCTTTAGCAATTCTCAGCTTTTCTTCTATCTGATTTATTTCTGTCAATGTACAAAAATGCTGTAATTTGTCCCAACTTTAAAAGAGATATTAGTTCATTCCTCCTTTGCTTTTAGCTAGCCCTATGCCAACTAAGGTCTGTCTAGTCAAGGCTATGGTTTTGCCTGTGGTCATGTATGGATGTGAGAGTTGGACTGTAAAGAAGGCTGAGCACCGAAGAATTGATGCTTTTGAACTATGGTGTTGGAGAAGACTCTTGAGAGTCCCTTGGACTGCAAGGAGATCCAACCAGTCCATTCTGAAGGAGATCAGCCCTGGGATTTCTTTGGAAGGAATGATGCTAAAACTGAAACTCCAATACTTTGGCCACCTCATGTGAAGAGTTGACTCATTGGAAAAGACTCTGATGCTGGGAGGGATTGGGGGCAGGAGGAGAAGGGGATGACAGAGGATGAGATGGCTGGATGGCATCACTGACTCGATGGACATGAGTCTGAGTGAACTCTGGGAGTTGGTGATGGACAGGGAGGCCTGGCGTGCTGCGATTCATGGGGTTGCAAAGAGTCAGACACAACTGAGCGACTGAACTGAACTGAACTGAACTGATTTATCTCCATGACCTTACTCAAGTTGCCTTCCAGGAGTTATCTATAATCCTTGTTTCTCATTTCTCTCTTCCCATTCTCCCATGGACACACCCTAGTTGGGAATTTCTACCTTTACTGCCTCTCTTAATTTGCTCTTTCCAAAATAACACAATGCTCAGTTGTTAATCCAATCACTAGTTCAAGGCCATTCCATTGCTGGACTTCTCAGCAGCACTGAGAGTTACCATACTATCCACCTTCAAATACTTTCTTCTCTCAGTTTCCAGAATAACTCACTCACCTTGTTTTTCTCTGAACTCATGGACCCCTCTTGCTGGGTTTTCTCATCTCTCTTTTCTATAATCCTTTCAGTGTTGAGGGCTTAGAACCCAGTCTTTGAGTTTTCTTGATGTCTGCACTCACTGTCTTGGTGTCATCACCCAATCATAGTACTAACATCATCTGTAGACTGAAACCCCTAAATGTGTATCTTTAGCCCATAATTACCCTTCTTGTTAATAGGCTCTTATCCATTGTCTTTGCCTCCTGAAACATAGTAAGAGAAAAAAGAAATCTTGTATAGCCCTTACTATGTACCAGACACTATTGTTAGTTTTTTACAAGTTTTAACTCCTTTGATTCTCACAGCAGCCTTTTGAGGTTGATGGTATCATCCTCACTTTCACCTAAGAAAACTGAATGAGATTAAGCACTTTAAACAAGTTCAACCAACCAGTAATAGTACTGCAAGGATTCATGGGAAATAGATGGGGAAACAGTGGAAACAGTGTCAGACTTTATTTTGGGGGGCTCCAAAATCACTGCAGATGGTGACTGCAGCCATGAAATTGGAAGACGCTTACTCCTTGGAAGAAAGGTTATGACCAACCTGGATAGCATATTCAAAAGCAGAGACATTACTTTGCCGACTAAGGTCCGTCTAGTTAAGGCTGTGGTTTTTCCTGTGGTCATATATGGATGTGAGAGTTGGACTGTGAAGAAGGCTGAGTGCTGAAAAATTGATGCTTTTGAGCTGTGGTGTTGGAGAAGACTCTTGAGAGTCCCTTGGACTGCAAGGAGATCTAACCAGTCCATTCTGAAGGAGATCAGCCCTGGGATTTCTTTGGAAGGAATGATGCTAAAGCTGAAACTCCAGTACTTTGGCCACCTCATGTGAAGAGTTGACTCATTGGAAAAGACTCTGATGCTGGGAGGGATTGGGGCTAGGAGGAGAAGGGGACGACAGAGGTTGAGATGGCTGGATGGCATCAATGACTCGATGGAAGTGAGTCTGAGTGAACTCCAGGAGTTGGTGATGGACAGGGAGGCCTGGTGTGCTGCATTTCATGGGGTTTCAGAGTCAGACACAACTGAGCGACTGGACTGAACTGAACTGAACTGATTCTGTCTGATTCTAGAATGTGTGTGTGTGTGTGTATGTGTGTTTTACTGAATTTGATTTATAATGCTGTGCTAATTTCTGCTGTAGAGCAGTGATTTAAGTTATACACATATACATTCTTTTTCATATTTTTTCATTTTAATTTATCATAAGACATTGAATAAAGTTGTCTGTGATATACAGTAGGTCCTTATTTTTTATCCAGAGAATCTATGCTGTTATCCCCTGTAACTATGCCACTGCACCTCTTAAATTAGATAGTTAAAAGGTGTCCTTCAGGTATTGAAAACTGTGTTCCTGTTATGCCTTTTTCCCAGTCCTTTACATCTTGGTTGTAAGCACTGCTCACTGCTCAGGCCAGAAAGCCTAGAATTGTCATAACAGTGAAATGTTAGTTGCTCAGTCATGTCCAGGTCTTTGCAACCCCATGGACTGTAGCCCACCAGACTCCTCAATCCATAGAATTCTCCAGGCAAGAATACTGGAATGGCTATTCTCTTCTCTAGGGGATCTTGCCAACCTTGAACCTGGGTCTCCTGCATTGCAGGTGGATTCTTTACCATCTGAGCCACCTCCTTTCTTATCATACCCCACCCACAATCCTCTTGCAAAATGTGTTCAACAAACCTCAAAATATATTCAGAGCACCACTCTTCTCACCTTCTTTCCACCTGCCACCACTTTGGTTCAAGCCATCACCCTTTCTTCTTAGTGTTACAGAATTGTTCTAATTTGTCTCCATGTTTCTAACTTTCTTCTCTTTAGTCTCACTAGGCAACCAGAATGATTCTGTTAAAATATGTCAGACAATGTCATCCTTCTTAAAACCCTCCAACAACTACTTATCTACTCAAAGTAAAAAGCACCGACAAACTGTGACTTATAAGATCCTACATAATCCTGCCAGTTCACACTACTTCTCGGAACCCATCTTCCGTGGCACCCACCCCTGCTTCACTGCTCTCTAGCGATACTGGTTTCCTCATCTTTCAGGTTTCCCTGAACTTGCATTAGGAATTTTTACGCTTGCTTTCATCTGCCTGAAATGTGTTCCTCCGCTTGTAGGCATTATTGGTTGAAGTGTGTCCATTCAAAATTCACATGTTTGAGTCTTCACCCCTACTGCAAACCTGAGAATGTGCCCTTATTTGGAAATATCATAGTTAACAGAAGTAATTAGGTTGAGATGAGGTTATACCTCAGTAGCATGGACCCTAACCCAGTATAACTGGTCTCCTTATAATGTGGAAATTTTGACAAACTTACATAGAGGGAGAACACCAAGTAAACATGAAGGCAGAGAGCAGAGTGATATACCTACTGGTCAAGAATACAAGGATTGCCAGCAAGCTACCAGAAGCTAGGAGAGAGGCGTGCAGCATATATTCCTTCACAACCCTAGCAAGGGACAACCCTAGTGACCCTTTAATTTTGGACTTCTAGCCTCCAGAACTGTGAGATCACAAGTTTCTGTTGTTTCAACCATTCATTTTAAGGCACATTGCTATGGAAATCCTAGCAAAGTGATATTATTTGTATAATTTGACCTCTTAATTTAATAGGTCTTTAATCAAGTGCCTTCTGATTGAGGTTTTCTCACACTAATATCTCATACACATCCCCAAAGAGTTTTTCTCTTTAGTTTTCTCCATATTACTTGCAAGCCTTAGTTTCCCTAATTTTTCTGGCTTATTTTCTTTAAATCAAGAGAGAATACTTAGTATTCTCCACTGTTGTCCTCAAAAGCAGGGATTTCTGGTTATTTCATAGTGCTGCTTCCCCAGCTACTGAAATAATGACTGACACATAGGAGGTACATGATAAATATGTGTCCTGAATGAATTAGTGAAGACCTAGTTATTGAAGACCATGTATTAACCCAAATTAAAACTAATATTCCTTCAACCTCCATTTTGGCTGAATCCCAAGATAATAGCTGGCTTCACAGGTGACAGAGTGGTAAAGAATCCACCTGCCAATGCAAGAGATGCAGGAGACATGGATTTCATCCCTAGGTCAGGAAGATCCCGTGGAGGAGAAAATGGCAACCCACTCCAGTATTCTTGCCTGGAGAATCCGATGGACAGATGAGCCTAACAGGATGCAGTTCATGGGGTCACAAAGAGTAGGAGATGACTAAGCAACTGAGCATACACACATAAGATAATATTAATAGTTACCAGCTAATCCCAATTTCCAAAGTGAGATTATTGAAAACTGCAAAAGACCACCATCATCTAAAATTAGTGCCAAGTTTCTTGATTCCTCACACAAAAGCTTTATGAGTTTAGGAAGTGAGGATACGAGAATTTCTGGAGAGAGCTTGATGGGGTGGAGATTCCGCCTGTCCCTCCTTTCATGTGGGGAAAGGTGGTGGTGCTTCCTTCCCCTTCCCTCAACTTTGGCACGTGAAGCTTCAGAAAGTCAAGTGAGTGCATACCGTTCAGCCCCTGAAGTTTGTGGCATGTTTCTGTGGACGCCTGTCTGACCCATCCCTGTCTGGCCAAGCAGCCAGTGACTGCATTTGGGAAGTAATCCCACCCATGGCGCTGAATCTCATGTGCAAGTTTTCCCATGAACTAGGAACCACAGTGAGTATGAGACCTGGCATAGGACAGTGGGGGGCAGGGTGCTGGCTGAGAGATGCTGGGAATGTAGAGCCAGATGCTGGCGTGAGGGTGGAGCCAGGAGCAGCAGCTGGGGAGTCATCACTATTGTCAGGAATTGACCTGAGAGATCCTAGTGGATGCAGTTAGCCTTAAAAACCCCAGGGTGTGGGGGAAATGGCAGGAAATCAGTGGTGGCCAGAAATGCATTTTCCTGAGTCTTCTGCTTCAAGTATGACTAAACTCTGGGCTTTAGGAGAAAAGATGTGACAGACTAAAAAGAAGCCAAGATTTAACCCCTAGTTTCGCCCCTACACAACACACACACACACTCAGTCACACACTCATCACACACTTCTCACCTGCAGCAAGCCAAATTGAAATGGAAGAGGTCACAGGAGAGGAAGAACCTCTGATAAAGTTCAGAACTGGACTCTGACATATTAATTTTTGAACTGAGAATATTTATATGACTAAAATGATTAAAGAAATTATAGATTCAAAGAGGACTTGGGCCATTTATGGATGCTGCTCAAGATTCATTCAAGGGCAAAGAAATGGCTGGCTTTCCAGAGAGAAAGCAGGGGAAATAGAGAAAATTAAAGCAATCATTTTCTTTTGTTTTCTGGAAATATGCTACAGTTTCAACATACTGGTCTCATACTCTGCTGCACAAACAAGGAATAGCATTTCTTTATGAAAATTATTGGAAAATTACAAGCAGGATGCAATCTATATGCTTTAGGTAGAGTCAACCCCAGACGCTCTCATTTTCCAAATCTGCAGCATTTATAACTCTGATTTTAGAAACAATACAATTTAAACAAAATTATTAACTTTTTTAAAATGTAGACTAGCTCTCTTGAGACTTCTGAAAGATGGTGTGATCAGATTATTTATCTACTTTTTAAAACTGAAAAAAAATGACTTTATAAACCGATTTCTGTTGCTAGCAGCGTGGGAAAGGTGAATAGGTCTAAAGTAATTTTTTTTTCTGTTTCAGCACTTTTGAAAGGCACAAAAGGAAATAAGACCAATCCAGAAAATTCATTATTTCTCTCCAATTTTTCCTTTTCCCATATGAGCAAAGCCTGGAAGTGTGCAGACACAAGAGGGAATGTTTCCACTGTGTGGGAGTAACATCTGCAGGCTAGGCCTTGGACCACCAGAAGTGGAGAGAAAGAAGCATGTGGGTGTAGAGGCGGCAGACACTGAAGAGAAAAACTGGGAGCTGCTTTGGCCCTACCTCCCCCTGACTTGCCTAACCTTCAGTTTACCTTTTCTGTTACATAAGACATCTAAGAGCAGTGACATTTATGTGAAAAACAGCCTTTAAGTAATGGTGGTGAAATAGAGATCAGAGCATGCCCTTCAATTTCTTTTTTTCCCCCCCTATGAGTATGGGAAAGGATACAGGGCTTCCGTGATGGCTCAGTGGTAAAGAATCTGCCTGTCTATGCAAGAGACATGGGTTCAGTCCCTGGGCTGGGAAAAATCCCACCCACCACCCTCTCTCCCCTGCCCTCAGCAGAAGGAAATAGCAACCCACTCCAGTCTTCTTGCCTGGAAATCCCATGGATAGAGGATTCTGGCAGGCTAGGGTCTATAGGGTCACGAAGAGTTGGACACACCTAGTGACTGAACACACAATCACTTTCTAGAACCTAAGCTAGGTAGTTTTCATGGGTTTCTTCCTGTGGGTCCTTTGCAGCCCTTTATGAAGATGGCAGGTGGCGCTAGTGGTAAAGAACCCACCTGCCAATGCAACAGAGTTTCAGTCCCTGGGTTGGGAAGATCCCCTGGAGGAGGACATGGAAACCCACTCCAGTATTCTTGTCTGGAGAATCCCATGGACAGAGGAGCCTGGCAGGCTACAGTCCATGGGGTCACAAAGAGCTGGACACAACTGAAGTAACTTAGCACACTCGCAAATGAAGACGCTAGGCGGAAGCCCAGAAGCTTTTAGCAGAGGCAGGCACAGTGAAGAGGAAGCTAAACTCTGAGTAAATTCCTCATAAAATACTACGGACAAAAAGGGCCTTGAAATGCAAATGATTATAATGATCATTATAATGAAAGAAATATGCGGCTACTGCAGGAACATTTGAAAGCATAATGTGGTCTAGGAAAACAACCCTGCAATCTGCATTTAATCAGCACTGACCAAAAATGCTTGCAATGGTCCTTTGTTTTGTTGGGAGCCAAGTGTTTTCTGGAACTCATGAAGCCAGTTTCACCAAGTGGCAAATTACCAACAGAATATAAGTAAAGAGACAACAAGCCTTAGACTGAACTTTTCTGATAAAGGGGAGACTCTTCAGCTGAAAAGACCGAAGTATTGAGAGCTAAAAGAATATTGATAGACATACCTGTAAATGCCCACAGATGAGTTTTAGGGGTTGGTTTGGTTATGTCTACAGCATGTGGGGCTTGATAGCTTGCCCACTGAATAGCTTATGCATGAGAACAATTAAAATTCAGTATATAAAATTTTGAGTTATGTGGGACAGAGCTGTATTTAGAAAATTGGATTGGAAAAATACATACCATGAACTTTTGGACCTATTTAATTAATTTTGATTCTAGGCCAATTTAAAAAGCCTCTGTTGCGGTGGTATTGAAATTCTATTATCCTTTTTCTCATAAAAGACAAGATATACATTCTTTAGCGATCATGGCATGGTTTTCACTGTTCACCTTTGGTTCAGAGCCTTAGTGAGCAAGGCTCCTGGATTCCAATCTTTAAAAAGAAAATTCTAGCCCTGGCGATGATTAGGTTTCAGAAAACCATCTGCCTTCACCCCTTACCATTCACACTTGGCATCCACGAGAAGGGGAGCCTTCCTGGGATGTGGACTGGAGGTCAGAAGGCAAAGCCCTGTTGTCTTTCATGAAAGAACTACTTATCCTAGAGCCATATATCATATATGGCCAAAATGTGTGGTTTAGGAGATGGCAAACATACTCAGAAATCCTAGGCCTCATTCACTTAGCTACCAAAAACAGAAATGTATTCATAAGAAGCCTTTTCAACAAAATACCATAAAATTAGAATGAAGTTGAGACCCAACGTGTTTACTGCCAAAAAAACAGCCAAGCAAACTAAAAGACCTTAGATTTTCTGACTTACATGTATCGTGTCTTTTATTTTATTTTCCAAAAAAAGTCAAAATCAATATTCAAACAAACGTGCATTAATGACTAAAGGTAAGTGAGGTAATGACCGCTTGGAAGGTATTTTTAAAGATGTTACAGTAAATTATAATATGGATATGAAAGAAATACTGTCATGAATTTTAATCTTACAGAATTTTTTTTTACTTTATATTCTGGGAAACATTTAGAAGAATAGATTCTTCAAATGTTATTATTAATGCCAGTGTCAGATAATAATTTATTAGTAGTTCTCATGACTCTTCTTATAAAAATAGCCTTCATTTTCTCTCCATCCTTCCTTCCTTGTTTCTTTCCTTCATTCCTTCTCTCCTGATTCCCTCCCTCCCTCTCTTTTTTCCTCCCTCTCTCCCTCCTTTCCTTCCATCTTTCACCTCTCTCCAAACAGAAATGCCATTTTATTGCTTTTAAAGCTCGAGAAATTCAAATTCAAGTGAGCATTCTGGTATTTGAGATGTAGATTAAATATAGGAAAATTGTCAAAATATTCAGATTGGTGGAGATAGAGGAGGTTAAATTAAAAGCTGTTTCTCCAGGAGGTATTACTTTTAAGAATGTTTTTAAAGGAATGATTAGAACATCTGTTTTTGGTCTAATTAATATGGACTTGACTAAGATAATCACATTTTAGAAAACTCTTTCAAAGGAAACATGTATCTAATTTTATGAGTTTAATAAACTGAAAAATCCTTGTGTTGTCTTTGTTGTGCCCTTTGTGGCATCAAAGAGGATTGGTTTTATACATGTTTTTACTTGAATATAACTCCCTGGTGCTAAAAGCCCTAATTCACTCAAACTTCAGTTTGGTCCCCAAATATTCACAGATGTTGACAGGTTCTCAATTTCTTGACTTTTGTGCTAACTCCTTGAATCTTCACACTGACAGTATGAAGTAGTCATTTTTATCTATTTGGTAGCTGAGAACACTGAGCCTTTGAGAGAGAGTTAACAATTTGCTAAAAGTCATATGTACGTGCATACTAAGTCACTTCAGTTGTGTCCGACTCTTTGTGACCCCATAGACTGTAGTCCACAAGCTCCTCCTCTCCCTGGAATTTTCCAGGCAAGAATACTGAAGTGGGTTGTCATTTCCTACTCCTGGGAAGCCCATGGTAGTGGTTAAATAGAATGATCTGAAAGAGAATCAGGAGTAGTTGAATCTATAATCTGATATATTACCTCATCGCTCACTGAAGTGAAAGTCAAGAACAAAACCTAGACAAGTAAAGGTGTTTAAGCCTGTTTTTTTCCAGGAAAATGAATACTCTAAAACATGAGATTAACATTTTATATGTTGCAAATTGAAACATCAGAATATCATGAGAGGTAAAAAAAAATGAACATTTGCAAACTTCAAACACCTGGTCTATTGTTCTCTTTCACCCTGCAGGATGGATGGGGACCCTGAGATCCATTTACTTGGATCTTCTTCCAAATGTGTGGGTTTCGGATATGAGCAATTTTATTTTCTCTGAAGTCAGGAAGGAGAAAGGAAAATATATAAAAAGGATAAAGTAGACATATAAATACAGAATTCTTTTCAACTGGTAATACATGCCATCATGATCAATAATGAAAAGCATATGTGAACCAAAGAAATACATTCTCTAATATGTTTTACTAGTGTTTATTGTAAAATGCACATAACATAAAACTGACCATTTTAACCATTTTTAAGTGTACAGTTCACTGGCATTAAGTATATTCATGTTGTTGTGTAACTCTTCCCACTATCCATCTCCAGAGCTATTCATCTTCCAAAACTGAAAGTCTGTGGCCATTAAACACTTTCCTTCCTCCATCCGTGGAAACCACCATGCTATATTCTGTTTCTATGACTTTGAGTATTCTAGGCACCTCATAAAAATGGACTTATACCATATTTTTCCTTATGTGACATGTTTATTTCACTTAGCATTATATTTTCAAGATTCATCCATGTTGTATTGTGTGTCAGAATCTCCTCCTCCCTTTTGAATGGTGAATAGTCCATTATATGCATATACCACATTTCTTCATCCTTTCATCCATTGATGAGCACTTGGGTTGCTTCCATTTGGGGCTCTTGTGACAATGCTGGTATGAACATGGCTGTATGATGTATGTTTTTATCTATAATTATGTGTGTGTGCTTGCTCAGTTGCTAAGTCATATCCGACTCTTTGGCCTCATCAACTGTAACCCGCCAAGCTTCTCTGTCTATGGGATTTCCCAGGCAAGACTACTGCAGTGGCTGCTATTTCCTTCTCCTGGGGATCTGTCTGACCCAATGCATCTCCTGCATTGCAGGCAGATTCTTTACCACTGAGCCACCTGAGAAGTCCATCTGTAACTAAAAGGTCGACCTACAACACCCTCAGAAGCTTTGGAATTCACTGAGTTCTACTAATTCACTATTAACAGAGTAACAGAATTTCCTCTTAAATAAAATCAACAGAATCAGAACATAGATATCCAAAACTCCAGTAATTTTACATTATAATGGATATTAAAATTAAAGAAAAAAGGAAGGATTCCAATTTCAGATGATATGTTGAACCAACAAGTCTACCTTCTCCCCTCTAAAAATCTATTCCTTTAGGTGTAATGGAATAAAAAGTATGTATCTACAAATAAAGAAGAGAATAGTAAGGGAGGAATCAGAAAGCTGGAAGCTTTGGGGAGGCAAAAGCTGATTCATGGATGAGTAGTGACTGGCAAAGTAGTCAGGCATAGGATCCAGTGAAGAATATGGGGCTCTTGCTCAGAAAAAAAGGAGATCTGTCCCTGAGGAATTTCAATAGATAGAAATAGATAGGGAAGAAATATGAGAATTAAAATAAGAATCCGTTAAAATTTTATGTGGAAGATATCTCTGCATTTAGCACAAAAAGCCAAACGCCAGGTGATTCTGCCCCCCCAAAAAAGAAAATAAGCATTTTTCTCTAATGAACTTTGAGTAAGTTAGGCATTGGTACTCCAGAAAAAAGTCTGCTTCATTTGGAGCCTTCAGTTCAGTTCAGTTTAGTACAGTCACTCAGTTGTGTCCAACTCTTTGTGACCCCATGAACTGCAGTACACCAGGCCTCCCTGTCCATCACCAACTCCCCACCCAAACCCATGTCCATCGAGTTGGTGATGCCATCCAACCATCTCATCCTCTGTCATCCCCTTCTCCTCCTGCCCTAAATCTTTCCCAGCATCAAAGTCTTTTCCAATGAGTTAGCTCCTTGCATCAGGTGGCCAAACTATTAGAATTTAAGCTTCAACATTAGTCCCTCCAATGAACACCCAGGACTGATCTCCTTTAGGATGGACTGGTTGGATCTCCTTGCAGTCTAAGGGACTCTCAAGAAATTTCTCCAACACCACAGTTCAAAAGCATCAATTCTTCTGTGCTCAGCTTTCTTTATAGTCCAGCTCTCACATCCATACATGACCACTGAAAAAACCATAGCCCTGACTAGGCAGACCTTTGTTAATGGTTTCAAAACTTAACACAAGGCTCCTTGATCATTCACCTACAACCTAAGTAGGAGAGACAAAAATCCCTCCTTGTGGATGAAGTACATACAGTCATATTAATTAGAGCCTCATTCTCATTAGCAAACACTAGACAGAAGGGGAAAGCCAGTAAAAAACAAACCAACAAACAAAAAAACCACATAAACAAAAAATCAACCAACTTATATGTGCAGGAACAACAAAACAACAGAAAAAGATTAATAATCAGATATATCACCATGAAATTTCTGTGAGTTAAGGATCAATCTTAAGTGTTTCCAGAGTGAAAGACCAGGTTATGGGCCAAATGTTTTTCAAATTTCCTTCTCAATAGCAATAGTCTGGGGAAAGATGAGGTAACAATGCCTTCAAAGGGCTGAGGGAAAATGAGGTTTAACTTAGAATTCCAAATCAGGCAATATATCAGTGAAGTAGGTAGATAGATAGAATAAAGACGTCATTCAGAGAAATTTTCCCTGGAAAACTCCTTTCTTTGTGAGTTCTTCAACAAAATGCTCTGGCCAAACAAGGAATAAACCAAGAAACAGAAAAATATGATATAGGAAACAATAGATTCAACATTGCCAAGAAGGTAGCAAGAGGATTTTTTAAGATGAAGCTAAGGACCAAGAGATTGGAACAGAAAGGAAGTGTGCAGAGCAGGAGGGCTGGAAGGAGCGGGATATGTAGATAGTATGATCTTGGGCATAATTGGGGATTTCTTGGGATACAAAAATAAAATAAATTCTACCCTGAATTTTTGCTATGGAGAGACACAGGAAGGGACATGGGCACAAATAGGAGAAAGACATAATATTTATTCTTAAAATGCTTCTTGGAAATAGTATACAATATAACTGGCTATTCAAGAGACTCTATACATCTTTAAATTCAAAATTAGAGGATCACACAGAAAGTAAAGAGTGGGGAAGAGATAGAGAAAAGTGGAGGTATTGGTGGAAGCTCTAATGTCTTCCATTTTACAGAGAAAGGGATCAAAAGATGCTGTTGATGGAAAATGGATGAAAAATGGAGGTTTAAGACAGTTTTCTGATGTAGAGAAGGGAGAGAGATGTAGCAGATGACATGTGTGAGCTAATTAATTTCTATTAATATACATTGTATGTATATATGCTAAATCACTTCAGTCATGTCCGAATCAATGCAACCCTATGGACTGTAGCCTACCAGGCTCCTCTCATTCTCCAGAGAAGAAGACTGGAGTGGCTTGCTATGCCCTCGTCCAGGGGATCTTCCCAACCCATGGGTCGAACCTGCATCTCTTAAGTTTCCTGCATTGGCAGGTGGGTTCTTTACCACTAGCACCACCTGGGAAGCCCAGACATTGTATATCTTCAATGATTTTTTTAAAAAAAGTGTTAAAAAAGAAAAAAAGATCAAAATAAATACTAGTGGAACTAAAACCAAAAATAGTAGGGGGATTTGCTTCTGAAGAGATAGAACTTGTAGTTGACTGGGAGGACACTATTCATTTTCATTATCTTGTGTTATTCTTTTCATTATAATACTTATGCTGTTTGGGTTTATTTGTTTTGTTTTACAGCATTGTGTTAATTTCAGGTGTGTTATTATTACAAATATAATTAAATACTCTTTAAAATTTCTGTACTCTAGGTGTATAGCAAAGTGAATTAGTTATAGATATGTCCACTCTTTTGGATTCTTTTCCCATATAGGTCTTTACAGAGTACAGAATAGAGTTTCCTGTGCTATATAGTAGGTCCTTATTCAGTTCAGTTCTGTCGCTGAGTCATATCTGCATGAAGTGCAGCACGCCTGGCCTCCCTGCCTATCACCAAGTCCTGGAGTTTACTCATGTCCATTGAGTCGGTGATGCCATTCAACCATCTTATCCTCTGTCATCCCCTTCTCCTCCTGCCTTCAATCTTTCTCAGCATTAGGGTCTTTTCCAATGAGTCAGTTCTTCGCATCAAGTGGTCAAAGTATTGGAGTTTTAGCTTCAGCATCAATCCTTCCAATGAATATTCAGGACAGATCTCCTTTAGGATGGACTGGTTGGATCTCCCTGCAGTCCAAGGGACTCTCAAGAGTCATCACAACACCACAGTTCAAAAGAATCAATTCTTTGAAATGCTCACCTTTCTTTATAGTCCGACTCTCACATCCATACATGACTACTGGAAAAACCATAGCTTTGACTAGATGGACCTTTGTTGGCAAAGTAATGTCTCTGCTTTTCAATATGCTATCTAGGTTGGTCACAACTTTCCTTCCAAGGAGTAAGCGTCTTTTAATTTCATGACTGCAGTCACCATGTGCAGTGATTTTGGAGCCCAAAAAATAAAGTCTGCCATTGTTTCCCCATCTATTTGCCGTGAAGTGATGGGACTGGATGCCATGATCTTAGTTTTCTGAATGTTGAGCTTTAAGTAAACTTTTTCCTCTCTCCTCTTTCACTTTCATCAAGAGGCCCTTTAGTTCTTTTCCACTTTCTGCCATAAGGGTGGTGTAATCTGCATACTTGAGGTTATTGATACTTCTCCTGGCAATCTTGATGCCACAATTTGTAAAGCAATTATCCTTCAATTTAAAAAATAAAAAGTCTGTTGGGACCTAATTTACACTGATAACGTATGATTAAATACAAATTTCAGAGTAAATTCCTTCCCATTTTTGACAAAATTCTAAATCCTTGGTTTTCTTCAGCCTTGAATTCTATATGTTGTTGATGAATTAATTAGAAAAGTCTGCACCTAATATTTATTCTTGATATAATGTCTCCTTTAAGGTAAATTAAAATTCCATGATAGTAAAAACAGAATGGAGATAAGGACTAGTGGTGTTGTTTTTTAAAAAACACTGTGCATTTCAAAGGCCATGTAAAAATATGTCAACTCCTTTTTTGTACAGAAAACCATTTATGAATTAACATTTGGAAATGGAAACTAACAAGGAGGAATTAGATCTTTATACAGAGAAGAGGCACAAGGAAAGAACTAGAGATTATTTAGAAAACACAGATGTTTTCTTCATATTTTCTTTCACTGGAAGTACCATAATTCCTACCTACACCAACTATATGAATTACTACCACCCCCCAAAAATAATAACCATGTGTGTTTTAAAACTACTGCCCTTTGTTGAATCATTTAGGCCAACTCCAGCAATTAAAATGGTAACTCATTCCAGTATTCTTGCCTGGAGAATCCCAGGGACAGTGGAGCCTGGTGGGCTGCCGTCTATGGGGTTGCACAGAGTTGGACACGACTGAAGTGACTTAGCAGCAGCAGCAGTGGCAATCCTGAGTACATGAAACCATAAAGAAGGAAAAAGAATATTCTCCTTTGTACTGCAAGACAGTTACTAGAGTAGCTCTTTTCTTTTTTGATACTGACATCTATTGGAAAACAGGAGAATATGTGTATGTTTGTTTCTTGAAGGCAAGTAAAAACTGATTCATTAAATTTAAAATCCCAATTAAGTTAAAAATTAAGAACATAAAATAGATTAATCATTTTAATGACAGTATTTTCTAGTTGCCTGAAATCACATTTACATGAGTTTTCAATGTTACAGACTTTTTTTAAAAGCCAGTAGTTGTTACTGCAAATATAATTACATACTCTTTAAATTCCTGTACTCTAGGTAATATGTTCATGATTCAAACTAAATATTGAACATTAACCAGAGAAAGAAAAGAGGAAAATTTGACTCAGAATGTACTCTATCAGGCTCTAAAGAAAATATTTTTTTTCTATCGTGAATCTATAACATAAAAAAAGGAAGTGTTTTGAAATAATTTCATTGACTCAACATGTGAATAACCTTTTAAAACGTTTGGGAAATAGTTTAGCTAGGTTTTTCCAATCTATTCATCACTTGAGCAAAAATACGTTTGCCCAATATAGCATGGGCTTCCTGGTGGCTCAGACAGTACAGGATCCTTCTGCAATGCAAGAGACTCAGGTTTGATCCCTGGGTCAGGAAGATCCCCTGGAGGGAGGCATGGCAATCCACTCAGGTATTCTTGCCTTGAGAATTCCGTGGACAGAGGTGACTGGCAGGCTACAGTTCATGGGGTTGCAAAGAATCAGACATGACTGAGCAACTAATACTTTCAATAAAGTATACATGTTATTCTATAACTACTGCTCAACTTCTCTTCAGTTAAGTAGGTCTGGGTATACCAGTTCTACAAAGGGCATTTTATGTCTAAAGGAACTATAATTCTCAAGACATTTCCATGGAAATACAGAACACAAACTCTTGAGGTTTGACCTCAGAGTTTTGTTTTATAAAACAACCTATAAAATACACATCTTCTCCACACTGAACTGGGTTGCAGACCTTACCAAATAACTCATCATTTTTCTTTGAGCTTTAATCAATATAAGAAAATCATGCATGTGATGGAGAAAAGTGCTCTTCTTAAAATTTAACTTCTCTCTTTTCTTGACTAAAAATTTGACATTTAGAATTATAAAAGTAGTGTGCAGATAGTATATAGAGAGTAAAAAGTGATCACTCATTTTTTCCCTTCCCTAATTCCACTCCTCTCCTGCCCAGAAAAACTGTCCTTTATTTTTCTAGACTACATGAATTTACATATATATGGATGTGTATATACAAAAGGATGGCGTATGTATCTATTTTATATACACAGGCATCTATGTACTTGGGGGCAAATACTAAGTCTAGCTTGATTCTTGGATTGGGAAGATCCATTGTAGAAGGGATAGGCTACCCACTTCAGTATTCTTGGGCTTCCCTCGCAGCTCAGCTGGTAAAGAATCCACCAGCAATGCAGGAGACCTGAGTTTAACCCCTGTGTTGGGAACATCTGCTGGAGAAGGGAAAGGCTACCATTCCAGTATTCTGGCTGGAGAATTCATCACCTATATAGTGCATGGGGTCACAAAGAGTCAGACATGACTGAGTGACTCCACTTTTGCTTTTTTTCAAGTCTAGCAATTCAAAAATACATAGAAGTATTGTAAAAATTTTTAAAAAAGAAGTAAGAATCTCCCAAAAGCTACTGTCAAGAAATATTGGCCCTTGGTTTTTACAAACAGCAGTTCAGACCTCGTGCATCAACAAAGATATAAATAAGAAAGATACAATGTGATAATATTCTTCATGTTATTTTTAGTTAATATGACATTTACAGAACTAAAAGAAATTTAAATAAAGCCAAAGGAATCACTAATCAATGTTTCTTTACAGTAAAAGATATTAATTCCTAAAGATAAATCCTTCTAAACATAAGAGAAAATATGAAGGTAATATTAAAGAAATATAAATAAAAACATATTTTTTTCCATAAGCTACATTTCCAGAT
>SJYC01023383.1:41-20655 GCA_006408675.1 Madoqua kirkii
GTTCTATAATCATAAATACTACAATTTAGTAATTTTATATTTCTCTGTTTTGTGTTTCATTTATAAAATTTAATTATATTAAACTCATTCCTTTACCCATTCCAGTCATAGTTTCATGTTGAATCTTGGGGTGATCATCAATGGGCTATATATATAGCTTAATTTCAACCTGGTTTTCAGAGGACTGATATTATGCATGTTGCTAAAGAAATCAATGTGTATTTTAAAACGTTTGGATCAATACTACATAAAAGTCCAAGAGCTGGAGAATTCATTTCATAAAAATAGGTATTTTCTCTCTTTCAATGAACTGTGCCATGATGTTTCTTGGTTTTTAACTTTTGTTTTTTAAAAATCTGTACATTGGTATCCTTTGAGTGAATTCCTTTGCATGCATTTGGCCTTTCTGCTGTGATATAAGGAACTTTATTTAACAGAACTCAATGGAAAATCAAATTCAGTTTAAAAAATACATATAATAGAAGATATAAAGACATATTTTACCTCTTAAATAGATGTAATGGGATATAATTTTGATATTTCAGAAGTAGTTATCTTTAAGATTTTCTCACTTATGCCTTTGTGTCTATCAATAGTGTTGGTTAGAAGTTTCAGACATAAAACCTTTACTGGGTGGAGTTTGTATTTGGATGCAAAGGAGAGAAAGGCAAAAGACCACTCCCCACTTTTCCAGCACCTGCCTGTTTGTTCTTTTCCACCTATTTTGGATTCTGGAGAAGTATCATTCTTGCCTGCAGCCTGTGGAGGCACTAACAAGCTTGGCTTGCTGAGCCCTCAAGTCCTGCTACAGTACTAGGACTGGGTTCAAGGAACTCTCTTGGGTCTCTCCCTCTCTAACTGTCAAAAGAGAATGTGTTCAACCACCAGTGAGAGTCTTAGGGTTGCAGTCTGTCGACAAATGCTGCTCTTCACCACAACCAAGTCAAAGGTCAGGTCTTCTTTAGGTCATGGTGCTTTCATCAACCCAGACATATCAATGAATCTCCTCCAGCTTTGCTGAGGCTCACAGAATGACTACTGCAACCCCACTCGTGGCCATCTCTGTGCACTAGAAGTAACTAAATAAGTACTGTCTTCAACCTGAGTCCTGAGACTGCTGTGGGAGAAAGATGAATTGGAATGCCTTAACCCATTCCACCCTACCCATTGACACTCCCTCGTCAGAGTCACTTACTAGTGTTTGGGGGATATCCACTATAGACAGCTTCTTATCTCTATTTGAGATCTTGGCCATTCTGTGCTCAGAAGAGGTATTCATGGCTACCATGAATACCTCTTTCCTCCTCATTCCTGAGTCTAAGAGTATGGTATCCTTGAAAGAAATATGGAACAGAAAAAGGACATTAGGTAAAAACTAATGGAATATGAATTTAGTATGGACTTTGCTGCTGCTGCTGCCGCTGCTGCTAAGTCACTTCAGTCGTGTCCGACTCTGTGCAACCCCATAGAAAGCAGCCCACTGGGCTCCCCCATCTCTGGGATTCTCCAGGCAAGAACACTGGAGTGGGTTGCCATTTCCTTCTCCAATGCACGAAAGTGAAAAGTGAAAATGAAGTCACAGAGTCTTGTCCAACTCTTGGTGACCCCATGGACTGCAGCCCACCAGCCTCCTCCATACATGGGATTTTCCAGGCAAGAGTACTGGAGTGCGGTGCCATTGCCTTCTCTAGTATGGACTTTAGGTAACAACAATACATCAGTATTGGTTTATTAGTTGTGATAGATATTCCACACTAATAAATAAACTGGGTACAAGTTACGAGGAAAGTCTGTTGTTGTTTAGTCACTAAGTCCTGTCCAACTCTTTTGCAATCCCATGGACTGCAGCCAGCCAGCCTCCTCTCACTATAGGATTTTCCAGACAAGAATATTGGAGTGAGTTGCCATTTACTTCTCCAAGAGATCTTCTCAACACAGGGATCAAAGCCATGTCTCCTGCAGGTTCTTTACCATTGAGCCACTTGGGAAGGCCTCTGGAAGACTGTACTTTTCTGTTTATCTAAAACTATTTAAAATTTTTAAGTTGCTGAAAAACAAAAGTAAACATTATGCATGTATTTTATCTTATATCCTTGTTAACATAAAATACATGCATATCTGACTCTTTGCAGCACCATGGACTGCTGCACGCCAGAGCTCCCGGTCCATCAGCAACTCCTAGAATTTACTCAAACCCATGTCCATTGAGTTGGTGATATCATCCAACCATGTATATATACCTAGGGCAACATCTGGAGTGACATGATAATATATAAACCTTGGTTGTCTTTTGAAAGTGGACTTCTTTTCTTTTTATTTTTTATTCACTAATAAGTTATTATTTATTCAGTGTAAAAAAAGCAAATATAAAATCACCATGTCCTCTTTTCATTCACTTCAGTTCAGTCGCTCAGTCATGTCTGACTCTTTGTGACACCATGGACTGCAGCATGTCAGGCCTCCCTGTCCATCACCAACTCCTAGAATTTACTCAAACTCATGTCCATTGCGTGGGTGATGCCATCCAACCATCTCATCCTCTGTCATCTCCTTCTCCTCCCACCTTCAATCTTTCTCAGCATCAAGGTCTTTTCAAATGAGTCAATTCTTCACATCAGGTGGCCAAAGTACTGGAGTTTCAGCTTTAGCATCAGTTCTTCCAATGAATATTCAGGACTGATTTTTCCTTTAGGATTGACTGGTTGGATCTCCTTGCAGTCCAAGGGACTTTCAAGAGTCTTCTTCAAGAGCACAGTTGGAAAGCATCAATTCTTTAGTGCTCAGCTTTCTTTACAGTCCAACTCTCAAATCCATACATGACAACTGGAAAATCTATAGCTTTGGCTAGCTGGACCTTTGTTGGAAAAGTAATGTCTCTGCTTTTTAATATGCTGTCTAGGTTGGTCATAGCTTTTCTTCAAAGAAGCAAGAATCTTTTAATTTCATGGCTGCAGTCACCATCTGCTGTGATTTTAGAACCCCCCCAAAATAAAGTCTGCCATTGTTTCCCCATCTGTTTGCCATGAAGTGATGGGACAGGATGCCATGATCTTAGTTTTCTGAATGTTGAGTTTTAAGTCAGCTTTTTCACTCTCCTCTTTCATTTTCATCAAGAGGCTCTTTAGTTCTTCTTAGCTCATTATATACATAAGCTACAGAAGTCTTACACAATACATAAATGCATTTGCTTACAAAACAAGACATCCAGGGGTAGGTAAGATGGGCTCCCCTCATGAATGAGTCAGAGCTGTAGACGCTTTCTCTGTCTCTCTCAGCTCTGTGTCCTCAGCCTGCCAGCTTTGTCCTTGGGTTTGCTTCCTTTATGGTCACAAGATAAATGCCAGCTTTAATTACATGGCAACACACTTCCCTTGTTCATATCCAGTGACAGAGAAGAAAACCAGCTCCTACAACTTTGAAAAAGATTTGAGTCAACTCAGGTCGCTGTGCCCATCCCTAAATAGTAACATTTACCATTACTTGTTTACAGTGCTAAATGGCCTTCAGCCGTTTCTTGAACCAGCTACCATTGGAGGAGTTGGAAATGAAGGCTTAGGTCTAATCAGGATCCAGTCATTTTCCCCTGATATATGAGAGGCCTGAAACAAAGTGCGTTAGACAACTCCTTGGGACAAAGTCTGCAAATGGGACACACTTGCCTCTGCACTGACTCTCAGAGAAGTAGTGAGAATATACACCAGTGATTCACTCTCTACCTGCATTTAGGACCTTCAATAGTTTCAGTCAGTCAGTCAGTTCAGTCGCCCAGTCATATCCGACTCTTTGTGACCCCATGAATTGCAGCATGCCAGGCCTCTCTGTCTATCACCAACACCGGAGTTCACTCAGACTCACGTCCATCAAGTTAGAGATGCCATCCAGCCATCTCATCCTCTGTCGTCCCCTTCTCCTCCTGTCCCCAATCCCTCCCAGCATCAGAGCCTTTTCCATGAGTCAACTCTTCACATGAGGTGGCCAAAGTACAGAAGTTTCAGCTTTAGCATCAGTCCTTCCAAAGAACTCCCAGGGCTGACCTCCTTCAGAATGGACTGGTTGGATCTCCTTGCAGTCCAAGGGACTCTCAAGAGTCTTCTCCAACACCACAGTTCAGAAGCATCAATTCTTCGGCACTCAGCTTTCTTCACAGTCCAACTCTCACATCCATACATGACCACAGGAAAAACCAAAGCCTTGACTAGACGGACCTTAGTTGGCAAAGTAATGTCTCTGCTTTTGAATATGCTATCTAGGTTGGTCATAGCTTTTCTTCCAAGGAGTAAGCATCTTTAAATTTCATGGCCGCAGTCACCATCTGCAGTGATTTTGGAGACCCCCAAAATAAAGTCTGACACTGTTTCCACTGTTTCCCCATCTATTTCCCATGAAGTGATGGGATCAAATGCCATGATCTTCATTTTCTGAATGTTGAGCTTTAAGCTAACTTTCTTACTCTCCACTTTCACTTTCATCAATAGTTTACTCCTGTACAATTGAGAAATATGAACTAATGCTATGATCCATCAATCTAGTAAATCTGTATCCACAAGAAGGAGTAAAGAGTAGAACAAGAGACCAGAAGTATAGCTTTGACAGATGGCTCAAATCAAAAAAGCAGACATCACGGTGGTTAAAAAGAGCTCCACTTTAACACAGTAGTTAAAAGTTGCCTGCCAACTTACTAAAAGGATCAGCAGACACTAACAGCCTATGGGCCATTCCAGCCTACTGCCTGTCTTTGTATAGCCTAGGAGATAATAATAGGCTTCAGGGACTTCCCTGGAAGTCTAGTGGTTAAGAATCCGCCTGCAAATGCAGGGAACACAAGTCTGATCCCTGGTCTGAGAGGACCCCACATGCTGCGGAGCAACTGAGCTCATGCACTGTTGAGCCTATGCTCTAGAGCCTGGGAGCCACAACTACTGAGCCTATATGTTGCAACTACTGAAGCCCTTACCCTAAAGCTTGTGCTCTGCAACGAGAGAAGTCACCTCAATGAGAAGCCTGTGCACCTCAACAAAGTGTAATCTCTGCCCACTGCAACTAACTAGAGAAAGCCCAAGCACAGCAGTAAAGACCCAGCACAGCCAAAAATAAATAAATACATAAAATCTAATAAAAAGAATGGGCTTCAGTGTTCTAATAGTTGCTATGTGTGCTAAGTCACTTCAGTCATGTCTGGCTCTTTGCAATCCCATGGACTGTAGCCCACCAGTCTCCTCTGTCCATAGGATTCTCCAGGCAAGAATGCTGGAGTGGGTTGCCATGCCTTTCTCCAGTGGAGTTTCCCAACCCAAGGATCAAGCCCAAGTCATTTATGTCTCCTGTATTGGTAGGCCTGTCCTTTGCCACTAGTGCCTAGGCAGCCTTTTAAATGGTTTTTAAAAAATCAAAAAAGGAATAATTTTTGTAACACATGAAAATTAAGTGGAATTCAAATGTCAGTGTCCATAAATAAAGTTTCACTGGCCATAGGCACACTTGCTTGTTTACATATTTCCTATGGCTACATTTGCACTACATGTTGGAACAGTTGAGTAGTTGTGACAAAGGCCATCTGGCCTGCAAAGCCAAAAATATATACTGTCTGGCCTTTACAGGAAAGGTTTGCTGGCCCCTGACCTGGAGTCAATCATTGGCTTCTCTTCCTCTCTCAACAGCATACATCAGCAGTCTCTCTGGCCAAAATGCATCTACCTTCATGAGGGTTCCTCCAATACCAACCCCTGCTTTTTTGGTTATCCTCCTGAGGGTAATAAGCAGATGGATTTTGCCCCTAGAATGATACTCCCAGAAGGTTCTGCACTAGGTCAGAGCAGCATATTCATCAATGCAATTCCAAGGCTAAAAATTATCTTTTTCCATGGTCCAGTCCAAATTATTTTCAACTGTGCTATTGCAAATAGCCTAACAGGAATTTGTAAAGTACCCTCTTGCAAAATTTCAACAGATGTATAACACCATCCTCAATCACCGGGTTTAAGTATCTTTCTTTCCCATCTAATATATTTCATATTTGTGTATCTTCTTGCATGCTCAGTCATTTGTGACTCTTTGTGACCTCACGGAATGTAGCCCACCAGGCTCCTCTGTCCATGGGATTTGCAAGGCACATCTTGTCCAAGGACAGGCAAGAATACTGCAGTGGGTGGCCATTTCCTCCTCCAGGGGATCTTCCCAACCCAGGGATTGAACCTGCATCTCCTGAGTCTCCTTCATTGGCAGGAGGATTCTAAAGGATTCTAATTCTCCTGTTGGTTTGAGTCCTGTTTCTAACGCCCCAAAGCTGAATTTAGTGCGGGCTCCATCTAGTGACTGAGCATGGAGACTCTCCTGTGAGTATTTTCAGCTCTGTCTTTTAGGAACTATTTCTACTGCTTCTTTCTATGCAATACCTAGGCTTAAAAATAGCCAACTTCCTTGAAAAGAGTCTTGTCTACGTGTGCTCAGTCCTGTTTGACTCTTTGTGACCTGCCTGAGAAACGCCCGGAAAGAGTCTTCCTCTCATATAATTAACCACTGAAGAATCAAATGGAGACCACGTGGTGGGGGCAATAGTTAATCCTATGGACAAGCCCTTAAATCCAAAGCGCATCCTCCACTATCCCTTCTTAGCTCTGTGTGAATATTAACATCTCCAACTGCAGATGCTGGCTAACCAGGTAATGTCCTACCAGTTTTTTTTTTTTTTTAAGTTCTTATTGCAAGATATTTGCTTTACAACATTGTGTGGGTTTCTGTCATACATCAACATGAATCAGCCATAGGTATATAAATGTCTCCTCCCTTCCGTCTCCCACCCCATCCGACCCCTCTAGGTTATCAGAGCACTTGGTTGAGCTCCCTGTGTCATCCAGCAAATTCCCACTGGCTATCTATTTCATGTATCTTAATGTATACGTTTCCATACCACTCTCTTCTTTTGCCCCACCCTGTCCTTCCCACACTGTGTCCACAAGTCTCTTCTCGATGTCTGCGTTTCCTTTGCTGCCCTGCAAATAGGTTCATCAGTACCATTTTTCCAGATTCCATATATATGTTAATATACAATATTTGTCTTTCTGACTTACTTCACTCTGCACAGTAGGCTCTAGGTTCATCCACCTCATTAGGACTGACTCAAATGCGTTCTTTTGTAAAGCTGAGTAACGTTCCATTGTATATATGTACCACAATTTCTTACACCTAAGATCTTTTAATGCTTCACAGTTTAAAAAAAGGACACACTTCCGTCTCCCACCCCATCCGACCCCTCTAGGTCATCAGAGCACTTGGTTGAGCTCCCTGTGTCATCCAGCAAATTCCCACTGGCTATCTATTTCATGTATCTTAATGTATACGTTTCCATACCACTCTCTTCTTTTGCCCCACCCTGTCCTTCCCACACTGTGTCCACAAGTCTCTTCTCGATGTCTGCGTTTCCTTTGCTGCCCTGCAAATAGGTTCATCAGTACCATTTTTCCAGATTCCATATATATGTTAATATACAATATTTGTCTTTCTGACTTACTTCACTCTGCACAGTAGGCTCTAGGTTCATCCACCTCATTAGGACTGACTCAAATGCGTTCTTTTGTAAAGCTGAGTAACGTTCCATTGTATATATGTACCACAATTTCTTACACCTAAGATCTTTTAATGCTTCACAGTTTAAAAAAAGGACACATTGCTCTAACAATCAATATATAAAAGGACTATAAAGACTCCCTTTGTTTTTACTTTGCCTTTTTTCTTTTTTTAATCGTTTCTTCTGTTGCACCTGCTTAGTAAAGCCCCTGAGACTTGCCAGGGTATGCTACCTCCTCTCCCTGCAGTGGCCATAGGAGCCAAAGTGAGAGCTATCATCAAATGGAGCATATGTACCCTGAGGCACCAGTGCTCACTAATGACCTGTGATTTACTGAGGTCAGTGCAATTGGCATTGCTTGCTAGACCCTGTGCAACCAGAATCTGCCTTGGATATCTGCATGCCTAACATGGATATCTCATGCCTATTTGCTGAGATATGTTTGGCCCTGGACCATTTCTGAGACCTGCTTTGACCCAGTATGCTCACTGAATTTCGATAGAGATAACCAGTTACCTGTACACAAGGTCACTTTGTGTGCGTGCATGCCAAGTCACTTGAGTTGTGTCTGACTCTTCATGACCCTATGGACTGTAGTCTGTCAGGCTCCTCTGTTCATGGGATTCTCCAAGCAATCCCACTGGAGAGGGTTGTCATTTTCTCTCCCAGGGGATCTTCCCAAACCAGGGATTGAAGCCATGTCTCCTGTGTGGCAGGTGGCAGGTGGATTATTCTTTACCCACTGAGCCACCTGGGGAAGCTTCACTTTAAGCAGCAATAAATCATGATATCTACATCTTATATTTATTAAGGTTTAGAACTGTTCCCCTAGGACACAGCATTTAATAGTCAATTACACTTCCATTTCTAAAACATTTTGCAAAACTCTAGGAGTGGGAATTTTACATTCCTGTTGTTACACAGTTACAAGGTACACAGGTTCATGATGCCATAACACAGATATTGATGGTAGATGTAAATTTCTTTTTGAATTGGCCTTGAAGAAGCTTCTGAAGTGATTGTGAAGCTCTCAAAACAGTAATCTTAGTCAAGTAACTTCAGGTAGATGTGAACTTAAGTTTTCAGTCAGATCTGAGAACCCAGTGAGCGGTTGAAATGTGTTAAAATTGCTTTGCTTTTAAAATGTTCTTTGTTTTTTTTTCTTTCCTTTTTAATGTTTCCTTTAATGTTTGGAAATTCTAATGGCTTTCTAAAGACAATATTATAAAACCCATTGTATACTTTTAATTATCCTATTCAAGAATGGGGGTTTCCCAGGTGGCTCAGTGGTAAAGAATCTGCCTGCCAAGCAGGAGATGTGAGTTCAGTCTCTGAGAATGGAAGATTCCCTGGGGAAAGAAATGACAGCCCACTCTAGTATTCTTGCCCAAGGAAATCCCATGGACAGAGGAGCCTGGCAGGCTGCAGTCTCTGGGGTCACAAGAGTCAGAGATGAATTAGCAACTAAACAGCAGCAGTAGAATTCAAGAACGGGGACTGTCTGTAGGGTACTATAAGATAGATTGTTGATGTTGCTGTTTTTCAGGCTCTCAGTTCATGCTTGATTCTGTGATCCCATGAACTGCAGCAAACCAGGCTTCCTTGTCCTTCACTATCCCAGACTTTGCTCAGTCACGTCCATTGAATTGGTGATGCCATTCAACCATCTCATCCTCTGTTGTCCCCTTTTCCTCCTTCCTTCAACCTTTCCCAAAATCAGGGTCTTTTCCAAGGAGTCGTTCTTTGCATCAAGTGGCCAAAGTATGGGAGTTTTAGCTTCAGCTTCAGTCCTTCCAATGAATATTCAGGACTGATTTCCTTTAGGGTGGATTGGTTGGTTCTCCTTGCAGTCCAAGGGACTCTCAAGAGTCTTCTCCAGCACCACAATTCAAAAGCATCAATTCTTTGGCACTCAGCCTTCTTTATGGTACAACTCTCACATCCATACATGACTACTGGAAAAACCATAACTTTAACTATTCAGACCTTTGTTGGTAAAGTGATGTTTCTGCTTTTTAATGTGCTATCTAGATATGTCATAGCTTTCCTTCTAAGGAGAAAGTATCTTTCAATTTCACGGCTGCAGTCACTGTGTACAGTGATTATAGAGCCCAAGAAAACAAAATTTGTCACTGTTTTTACTTTTTGCTTATGCATTTCTTGTGAAGTGATGGGACTGGATGTCATGATCTTTGATTTTTGAATATTGAGTTTCAAGACAACTTTTTCACTCTCCTCTTTCACTTTCATCAAGAGGCTCTTTAGTTCCTATTCGCTTTCTGCCATAACGGTGGTGTCATCTGCATATCTGAGGTTATTGATATTTCTCCCGGCAATCTTGATTCCAGCTTGTGTTTCTTCCAGTCCAGCATTTCTCATGATGTACTCTGCATAGAAGTTAAATAAGCAGGGTGACAATATACAGCCTTGACGTACTCCTTTTCCTATTTGGAACCAGTCTGTTGTTCCATGTCCAGTTCTAACTGTGGCTTCCTGACCTGCATACAGATTTTCTAAGAGGCAGGTCAGGTGGTCTGGTATTCCCATCTCTTTCAGAATTTTCCACAGTTTATTGTGATCCACACAGTCAACGGCTTTGGCATTAGCTTAGTCAATAAAGCAGAATGCTGTCCTTGATGTCAAAAAAATAAATGACTCATAAAAGGGAAACCTCAGTTTTCAGAGCTTCTCCTGTGTTTGCCATTTCTTAAACATAATGCTTTTACCAAAGAGATATATTTTGTGGTGGCAAATTTGCCCCCTACCTTTGCAGGAAAACATCATTTTTTTCTAAAATGAAGCAGTAAAGCTGGGGTATTTTAGGTACTTGTTTTACATAGTGCATCATAAGCTGAGACATAATCAAGATTAAATCCTTAGTTTCTGGATTTTTTAATCACCTAGTATATTAAGTTACACTGTCTTGCACTATATCTCCTGAGATTTCTGGTTATTTTATATTTTTGTATAACAAAAAAAATGTCCATAGGAATTAGGAGTAAACCATTTCATAAAAGTAAATAAATCATAATTCATACTCATGGCATCTGTATCTTCATGGCTCTTCTTTTGGTTTAAAGGGCTCTGTCCACTTGGTGTGAACATCTCTGGGAAGGGCTGGAAGAGACAGGTGGATGGAAAGTAGCAAATGCTGATTTCATGACCGCACTTCACTTGGCTTGAAACTCTTTCTATCACTAGAGAAAATGCAACTCCTAGAAAAGACTCAACTCCATTGGCCCAGAGTTGATATGGAATTTAGGAAGAGTACTAATGAAAATAATCAAATTTACCATAATCATGAGTAAGGAATGAGGGAATCCTTTTGTCTGGACAGCAAGGCTCTCTAGGGTAGCTTATGGGGCATATATTCCTTCACTTCTCCAAAGGACCTATTGTTTAATCCTCTCATATGATTATATCCACTTCTGTGGGATTGTACTGATGTCCTCAGGTCCTGGGAGTAATTTTTATCTTTCCTTCTTAATGACAAATTATAGGCACCATTTCACATTTCAGGTATATGTCAGATGCAACAGTTATTTCCCATAAAGTCTTCAAATGTGTATGTTTGTATGTGCTTAAGATGCTCAGTCCTGTCTGACTCTTTAAGACCCCATAGACTGGGTCCCACCAGGCTTCTCTGTCCACGGGATTTTTCCAGGCAGGAACTGGAGTGAGGTGCCATTTCCTCCTCCAGAGGATCTTCCCGACTCAGGCATTGAACCTGCATCTTATCTTTCCTGGATTGGCCTGTGGGTTCCTTACCACTAGTGCCACCTGGGAAGACCCTATTGAGAAATATTTTTTCCAGTTTTCTGGTTTTTTTGTTTCCTTAGACATTAAGGAAACCAGAAAATCAGTGCACACATTTTTCATCTCTTAGAAAGTAGAAGTGGCCTATCCAAAGCTCAAACATTGGCCAAAGAGATTCTGAAAATCCTCACAGTCACTGTGAATTACACATGTGATCACTTTGAAAAAATGACTTCAGCTACACCTCAGTATTGCTCCTATATACATTTTATTTTATCAACTCATATTTTTGTTGTGCTGAAAACCAGTAAAACCCATAAAACAAAAATACTTCAGACCTGTGACCTTTTATTTGGGATGAGAATTCCTCTGGCTACACTTGCCCTAAATCACTGTCATAGAAAGCAACTTGAGATGAGAAAAATCACTAAGAACAACACTGGAAAAGGAACAACACTCACATCAATTGTACAGCAGACAATTCTCACACTTCCTGACTAATCAGGATAGTGACCACCTTTCTATGTTCAGGGAATCCTCTACTCCTTGGACCTTTGAGTGAGTAGCGCCTACCTATCCCTGTGAAGCTGAAAATGGCATGTTCATTATTTTCCAGAATCCTTTGCATCCTCTGCTCTACTAGACTCTGAAATGTGTCCTAATGATGCAAAGAAGCATGACCTACAGAATTCTCTCCAAAAGAGTGTCAGGTACAGGGAAACCGAGTTCCTGAGGTAAAGTGCTGACTCTGTGGAGAGCCCTATAAAATATCCGTGGCAGCCAGTTTTGGGTTGTGGGAGCTCCAGTTTATAGTGCCTGGGGGTAGGCACAGTGTCCTGGCTAGATCAGTTTTCCAGGACAGCTTTAAGCATTATTCACTGTACATCACCTACGATCTTAGTTCTTCAGCCTTTCTCATTAGGCTGAGTATTACTCAGTATTGGATAAATTCATTTTCTGCTTAGTTCAGTCAGAACTTATTTATTTTACTTAAAAGTAAAACTGCTGAGTGCCATACCAAGCAATTATTTCTGCCTTATATGAAGAGAAATAGTTTTGAAAAGTTCAATCAAACCACTGACTGTAAATTACTTTCAAATCCAAATACTGTATAATGAACTATCCAAAGGATGATTAAATTATTGTATGATGTGACTCCTTCAGAAAATTAGAGGGAATGAATTTTGCATGTTTAAACCACCCCTACTCTGAACATTTTCTACACATTTACTGAATAGATCACTCCTTTTCATATAGTCAAGACAGTCCGTTATTGAGAAACTATGTTTTCTCATGTGAATTGCATTATTTTCTCTTTGCATTCTCCACAGCTCCAATATCTTAAATTAATTATATTCAATTAATGTTTGGTTATTAGTTTATTGTTTGTTTTGGAAACGTGACAGGCAGCAGAATCACAAAACCATCATAGTACCTCTGAACATATGGTTTGTTATTCATACCTGTGAATGCAGGTCAATTTGGTGTCTTGGATAAATGGCATAGAGAGAACAAAAACATGTGCAATTGATTGGGTATTAAAATGTTGGAAGAAATTAAAATACTTTTCTGGCCAATATTTGCAAGTGATAATTATAGGATGATGCCTTAGAGATAGTTGGGCTTCATATTATGGAAACATGCTTAGAACAAGCTTGTGCAAAAGGAGGTATTTATTTTGCGAGGAAGGAACTCTTATGAAAACTAAGAGTAAAAGTACACTGGGAATTCATAATGGATGTGACGGAACTAGAGAATCCAGGGAGTCATTCTCTGATTTCTTTTTTTTTTTTTTTTTTTGTCTTTGAGCCAATATATCTCATTCTGTCTGCTTTATTACATCTCTGACATTGTTCTTTCTCTAGTTCAACGTTTTTGTTTCTCAACAGACAGGTTCTTCACCTCAATACTGTCCTGACTACCTTCAATAACCTAACCTGGTGTAAAATACCTGCTGACCTCAACTTCCATTTTATTGGAGGGAATTTGGTTAAAACTGAATAAAATGTTTACCCCTGGCATAACCAGTACAACACAGATGGTAAGTCTCATGTATAAAGAAGGCTCCTAAGGGTCCTTCCTAATGAGGCCTTTGGTATGGGAGATGAAGATCTCAGGAAACCATTATTTGTGAGGTTGGAACTACATCAAAACTTGCCTTCTACTGATTTTAATAAAAGCGTCTTCCTAAAGAAAAGTTGAAAGTCATTCCATTTTGTTTTATCACTTTGAGATTTAAAATAATTTCAAAGTCAAAATAACTCTTGTAATTCATAATATTTACAAAATAAATGTTTAAGTTACATATAAAGTTGTCAAGTTGTGCTCTACCTTGTATATTATTTTAATGAACTTGTTTGTATTCTGATGTTTCATTACAGGAATATCTTGGGAAGCAGATGTAAGGAAGAAGTAAAATATGCCTGTGCATGTGTGTGTGTGTGTGTGTGTGTGTGCATACACGCACACGCTCAGTCACTCTGTGGTGTTGATCTGTCACCCCATGGACAACAGCCCACCAGGCTCCTCTGTCCATTGGATGTCCCAGGCAAGAATACTGGAGTGGATTGCTATTTCCTCCTCGAAGGTATCTTCCTGACCCAGGGATCAAACATGTATCTCCTGTGTCTATAGCATTGGCAAGTGGATTCTACACCACTGTGCCACCAGGGAAGCCCAAAGTATGCCTAGTTCAAATATTTGGAAAACTTAACTGCCATTTCTCTGAAAAATCAGAAAAATGTCCAGTAACCTCTCTTTTCAGGTTTCTATGAAAAATGATATCTGAATATACATAATAGTATTTTTAGTATTTCTACCACGCTTATAAAGAAGCGTGCTGCAGTTCATGGGGTCACAAAGAGTAGGACACGACTGAGCAACTGAACTGAAGATAATCTTTATGCCAAAAAGACAATTTGGGGGCAGCAAATTTTGCTACCTCATATGTGCAAACTTTGCATGCATGCAAAATCACTTCAGTTGTGTCTGACTCTTTGCCACCCTATGGACTGTAGCCTCACAGGATGTCCATGGGATTCTCCAGGCATGTGTAATGGAGTGGGTTGCCATGCCCTCCTCCAGGGATCTTCCTGACATAGAGATTGAACCCACATCTTTTAGTCTCCTGCTGCTGCTAAGTCGCTTCAGTCGTGTCCGACTCTGTGCGACCCCACAGACGGCAGCCCATTGGGCTCCACCATCCCTGGGATTTTCCAGGCAAGAACACTGGACTGGGTTGCCATTTCCTTCTCCAATGCATGAAAGTGAAAAGTGAAAGTGAAGTCGCTCAGTCGTGTCTGACTCCTAGAGACCCCATGGACTAGCACCACCTGAAAACTGATTCATCCTAGTTTATCACATTTCCCAGCCCTCACAACGAATGACCAGAAATATGTTTTTGTAACCTGTCTCAAATTGTTTCTTCTTTCATTAAGTACAAAAAGTTATCTTTGAGGGATCTCAACTTTTATGATAATGTAGAGGTGATAAGTCGCTTCAGTCATGTCCGACTCTATGTGACCCCACAGACGGCAGCTCCAGGCTCCTCCGTCCCTGGTATTCTCCAGGCAAGAATACTGGAATGGGTTGCCATTTCCTTCTCCAATGCATGCATGCATGCATGCTAAGTTGTTTCAGTCATGTCTGACTCTGTGCGACCCTATGGACACCCAGCTCCTCTGTCCATGGGATTCTCTAGGCAAGAATACTGGAGTGGGTTGCTCTTTCCTTCTCCAGCAGAGGTGCTATTGGGAATCAAATGCAAAAAAATATATAATCAGGAAAGCATCTAATAATAGAGATTAGACGTATACACATATAAGTGGCTTAAGAAAATATATTGAATAGCTTCACAAAACCAACAGCTTGTAGTACTGAGTACTATATTTGGTTATGCTCAGCACTTTTGTATTTATTTTCATGGTTGAATAAAATATTAAATTTACTTGTTTTCTTGGTTTTCATCATTAGTGTTTCTTAAGGAGTCCCCATTGATTAAAGAACTGTCCTAAATCCTGGAATATATTACACAGTTTATTTCCCTGCAGGAAGGAGATTAAAATTTAATTCAGAGACAGGAAACGAATAAAAACAAATCAATTTTATGCTGGAGCTTTATAAGCACAGCAGTCTGGGAAATTCTTCTTTATGAATAGACCTAGTTTATCATAACTTTCTTTTGCTTTTGGACTTTAATTCTCAGAGGGAGCTTGTAAGATGAATTCATTGGTCTAGAACTATTTCCTTACAGCAGTAACACTATTGTGATTCTATTGCAATATCAATCCATGGGAAAGAAACAAAACCTGAAAATCAGATGTGTTATAAGCGTAAGACATAGGGTGGGTGTCTGCTATTTTTCGAGCTAAATTTTGCTGTCAAGATACTTTTTAAATAGAGTAGGAAATGGCAAACCAGTCCAGAATTCTTGCCTGGAGAATCCCATGGACAGAGGAGCCTGGCAAGCTATAGTCATAGGGTCACAGAAGAGTTGAACATGACTGAGTGATGAAATAACAAATACTTTTAAAAAAGTGAAGAAGCTGAGTGAGGAGAGAGTTGTGTTTGTTTCACTGGGCCCTTTCCTGAGCCATGTCTACTGCTGCTGTTCAGTTACCCCAGTTCACACTGATTCCCCTTGTGTTTACTCCGGTTTGTGTTGATTCCATGTCAACTGTAATAACTGCATAGTTAATTCGTGACACTCCTGACACCAGCTTTTTGACTTAAATCTCAGGCTCTTTCTGCCCTACCATGTTGCCTCTTTGTTTAGGATTCAAAAACACACACCTTTTAAGATGTCTTTATATCTTTTGCCTTCCTTCATAGTCCAGTACGCATTCTTAGAAATGCAAATCCATCACGAGGAATTCATTCATGAGCCATTATGCATACATGTTTGGGCATGACATTCCCTATGTACTTGGAACAATCGTATGGAGCAGAGAAAAGCTAACTCCAAAACTTTTTGTTAAATAAAGTTACTTTTATCTTAAAAAAAAAGAAAAAAAAGGTGTTTGCCCACAAATATGTCGCCTTCCATATGAAGGCTGGTTTTGTTGTTTATCCTCTAACATGATCACAGTTTCCTTCAGGTCCTGAGGCACTCAGATCCTCTAGGAGCACTACTGGAACTTGTCTAACGAGCACAATCACCAAGGCAGAGTTACTAAAATGCATATTCCTGGCCTCTAGCCAAACCTAGTAACAGGACTAGCTTCTCCATTAGCCATGTAGATACAATTCCCAGGGTCCCTGGTGTGTTGGTGTATGTGTGTGCTCAGTTGTGTCTGCCTGCCTGCGACCCTTCTTTGGACTGTATCCAGCCAGGCTCCTCCATCCATGGGATTTCCCAGGCAAGAGTACTGGAGTGGGTTGCCATTTCCTCCTCCAGGGGATTTTCCCCACTCAGGAATCAAACTCCCATCTCCTGTGTCTCCTGCATTGCAGGAGAATTCTTTACCTGCTGAGCCACTGGGGGAGATAGGGTACTTTTAGAATCTTAAGAGTATTCTAGTATCTTTCAAAATTGGCAGTTAAGAGAAAAAAACAACTTGGATTATATTTGTCTTTATATCAACAGTTGTAAAATATAATGTTTAATATATTTTTTATGGATGAAGAAGAGGAACCCCAAAGACAAAAGTGTCTAGGGCCCATAAAAGCACAACGTGGCCTTACTTAGCAACCAGAATATCTGCACTTAAGGAGCACACACAAAAAGGTTTTGGAAACAGTACTTGAGCAGTATTTCAATACTGTGTTCCCTCTGGGTTCAGTCAGGGTTCAGTTAGGGATATGCGATTACTTACTGCTTAATAGAATAAGGGATCTATTGGAGGCGTAGGACCACACACTGTTGTTGGAGGCCTGGGGAAAGAAGGTCGGGAAAGCGGGTTTGGAGGCCAGCTCCCCTCAGGACGGGCATGGATGGCAAGGTGGACGCTGGCCGGGGGTTACGGGAGGCAGCCTTTTGCAGCCGAGGAAGCAGGACCCGCGGGCCCAGAGAAGCCTCTGCGGGGCTGTGACCTCTGCACCGCATTGGGTAGAAGGCTGGGGATGGGGTTGCCTTTTGCCACCACAGCCAGCCGCTTGGCGGAAGAGTAGGACCTCGAGCAAGGAACAGCGAGGCAATCTTGAATTCATTGGTAGGCACTGGACTTGGGACACTGACCACAGCTAACTGGATGCCCTATGATGGGTAACGACCACTTCCCTCACGCCTTCCAAGCCTCAGGCAAAACGCGCCTGTGGCCACTCACCTGAGGCCTCTGAGAAAAGGATTCTGGGAATGTAGTTCTGGCTTAGCCCCGTGGGCTGCTGATCTCTGCACCTCCTGACCTTAAGATGAATCAGTTTCACGTGTTGAATTAGTTTCTCCGCAGCGGGGCTGTGTTGTGCAGGTGAATCCAGTCTTTTCCCTGCTCCTGTCTCACTCACTGAGGGATATGGCAGAGATTCTCCAAACTTCGTGAGCCTCACATTTCGAATATGAAACAGAGACAAGAAGAGTGTGTGCAGCAAAAGGTTCATTGTGAGAACTGAATTAGACAGATAAGGTGAGAGAGGCCTCTGAGAAAAGGATTCTGGGAATGTAGTTCTGGCTTAGCCCCGTGGGCTGCTGATCTCTGCACCTCCTGACCTTAAGATGAATCAGTTTCACGTGTTGAATTAGTTTCTCCGCAGCGGGGCTGTGTTGTGCAGGTGAATCCAGTCTTTTCCCTGCTCCTGTCTCACTCACTGAGGGATATGGCAGAGATTCTCCAAACTTCGTGAGCCTCACATTTCGAATATGAAACAGAGACAAGAAGAGTGTGTGCAGCAAAAGGTTCATTGTGAGAACTGAATTAGACAGATAAGGTGAGAAGTTTCCACTGCAGCGTTAGGCACATGGTAAGTGCTAAATAAACGTAACTATTATCTGTCTTCATAAAGTAGGCCACAATTCAAGTGTGTGACTCTAATATAATTGTGAAAACAGTTCTAAATCTACGTCCATTACCGGTGTTACTTCTTGTCTTAAGAATTAAATCTCAGAGAGAGGCTTCGAACTAAAACAGCAACTTTGAAAGCCGATAGAAATCAAGGGAATATTGTTGTAATGTGCTGGGAGAAAATAACTGTCAACATAATACTATCATGAATATAGCAAAATTCACACAAGAAGTTTGCTTGTAGAGAAACTTTTTTTTTAATTTTAAAACTATTTTTAATGAGACATTAGAGAACCTTTTCATAATGGAAATTCCAAAATATGTACTTTAAAGGAAAGGAAAACAATTCTGGAAAGAAAACCTGAAATGTAAAATGAATGGTAAGAATAGATATAAAATGTAACTGAAGTTATATTAGAAACACTACTAAAAACAGTGTTACTATAATAGCTTTAGTAACTGATCCTTTCTGGTAGCCTTTACAAGACTCACCTGGGTTTCTGTGACTTGTTTTGAATCTTTGCTGTAGCAAAACATCCTGCATATTTAGCTGTCTTGGTTTTTGTTGGGGCGTCACAGTTGGGAAAGATTCCAAAACTGACACCTGAATTTGATCCTATGACAGATATATTATTGAATAAAAGTCAAAATAATGATCATCAATCTAGGACAAGTGTAATATCTAATTCAAGGAAAGACTCTATGTTTCAGTATTCTTTTAACCATTATAATTTTTCAGGAACTAGACTCATGTCCACTAGATCCCCACACTCCTCTGGCAGCTTCCAAGCTGATCGGTGAATCTTCTATAAGCCTGTCGTTTTTCCTTTCTTCTTTTTCATTCTTTTTTAATGACTATGTAATATTTTGTTTTCATGTATTCATTATTCATTCTTACAGCAATGGAAATGCATGTCAATTCCCATATCCTGGCTATTGTGAATTTTAATGCAGTGAATATGTGTTTTTGACTTAGTGTTTTCATTGTCTTCAGCTAAATACTCAAAAAGTGGGATTGCTGGGTCATATGATAGTTTTAATTTTTTGAGGACCCTCCATGCTGTTTTACACAGATGTGCACCAATTTTTATTTCCACCTTTAGTGCACAGGGATTACCTTTTCTTCCACATCCTCACCAAAACTTGCTATTTCTTATCTTTTCAATAGTAACCAGGTATAAGACCATATCTCATTGTGGTTTTGAGGGATTAGACTTTCAAAGTTTATGTAAATCTGACTATGCAATTGCCACTTCTTTTCTCCTGGTATACATTCTTCCATTTGATAGAGACAGAGCTCTTTATTGTTAATTGATTACAAAGCCATCCAGAGTAGAGATTACAATTTCCAGTCTCCCTGGTAGCCTGCTGCAGCTTTGAGATTAAATGATGAGCAATGAGCTACCTTAAAAGGTAATGAATGCAAGTTCCAAGATGTAAACTTATAAAAGGAAGGACTGTGCCTTCGACTGCCTGCCACACAGTTTTTAAAATGACTAAATTGTGACTGTGGCAGTGAGTAGTTTTGGACCCTGAGGAGAGGAAGCCAGTCCTAGAGATAGCAGAGGAAAAAGAGGGAAGGAGCCTGGGTCTTTGGCAGTGCAGAGTGCTCATTAGTCTGGATTTTCATGCTTTTAAAGTTTAAGTCATTGCTCTTTTATATCTGTGATACTTAATTGAACTATAGAATATGAGCTAAATAATAGAGTGACTATTAAAAAGCACATGTAAATTTACAAGCACACTGAAATTTTACTGCAAACCTAGCTTTTGTCTTTATATTTTAGGAAGACATTAACAATTATATGCAGTAAACACTTCAGTAATTTTGAAATCTGTTTTCATGAGAGCACTAGAGATGATGAGCACTAGGGGATGAAATCACTAGGGGGTGTTCTGTGGTAGTACTTTTATCTGTAAAGCATTCACCCTCCAGAAAAAAAGCTGTGCCTTTAAGACTGAATTTTTATGCCTTGTTCAAATAGGTCATTTTAAATAGCAATAATGTAATATGGTCTTTTTGGTTTAATTTTAATAAAATAGTAATGCATTCTCACAACCAAGGCAACTTATATATCTAATCACTTCATTTTAATGAAAAGAACTTTGACAAAAATTGCTGATTATTTCCTTTGTCTAGACAAAATCACTTTGTAAACCATAAGGCTAACCTTTTTAAAAAAATTAAGAAATTATTAAAAGGCACGGTATGTAAGCCTACATTTCATGCAATATTAAATAATTATATCTTTCTTTTAGTTGTTCATTTGGGATTACAATGTTTGAGCCACATGTTAAGCTTTGTTTCATATATAAATTATTTAGATTGTACCTTCTCTTAAGAAACTAGTGACTTAAA
>SJYC01023388.1:0-16245 GCA_006408675.1 Madoqua kirkii
GGGCTCACAAAGAGTCGGACAGGACTGAGCGACTGAACTGAACTGAACTGAAGTATAGTGGGGCTTCCCTCTTGGCTCAGATGGTAGAGATTTCGCCTGTAATGCAGGAGACATGGGTTCAATCTCTGGATCAAAAAGATCCCCCTGGAGAAGAGAATGGCAACCCACTCCAGTATTCTTGTCTGGAGGATTCCATGGGCAGAAGAGCCTGGCAGGCTACACACTCCTTGGGGTTGTAAAGAGACACAACTAAGCGACTAACACTTTCACTTTCAGTTCCATGGAAAATGTTACTGGTTTTATATGAAAGCACTTAGATTCAAAGAAATTACATGTTTTTATGGAAATATATAATCAGTAGGTGGCAATTTCTAATTCCAAGCCCAAGTGCTCTAATTTTCAACTGTGTAATTTCTGTTAGACTGTGTGTCTCACCAGAAGGGGGCTTAATTTGTGGCTGATTCCCAGCTTGCTCTTAGTAGAGAGTATACAACTTCACTGAATGCCTGAGCCTAGTTATCAATACAAGAAAACCTAGTATCCTAGCATTTACAGAAAATTTATATATATATATATAGAATATCTCTGAACCACCAGGTACTGTATTTGATGACTTAAGAGATATTGTCTTTAATGCTTACAATAATTTTAAAAGATAGTTGATATTATCTCTACTTTTAGATAAGACAATTGAGAGTCACAGAGAGTAACTAACATGTCTGAGGGTCACAGGTTGACAGAATTCATACACATGTCTATTTAGCTTTATGCTTCTTCCAGAATCTCCTGTGTATTTAAGAGACAGAACACCTCTTTATTTTTATGTGACTCTTTTGTAAAGTCTTTTTGTTTGCACTCTTTCCCCCAAGGACCTACCAATTGGTTTATTTATATAACTTGCCTAGCCTGAGGGTCACAGGTTGACAGAATTCATACACATGTCTATTTAGCTTTATGCTTCTTCCAGAATCTCCTGTGTATTTAAGAGACAGAACACCTCTTTATTTTTATGTGACTCTTTTGTAAAGTCTTTTTGTTTACACTCTTTCCCCCAAGGACCTACCAATTGGTTTATTTATATAACTTGCCTAGCCTTTGACTGTGTGGGTCAGATCAAACTGTGGAAAATTCTTCAAAAGATGAGAATACCAGATTACCTGACCTACCTCCTGAGAAATCTGTATGCAGTTCAAGAAGCAACAGTTAGAACTGGACATGGAACAAAAGACTAGTTCCAAATTAAGAAAGGAATAGGTCAAGGTTATATATTGTCACCTGCTTATTTAACTTATATGCAGAGTACATCATGTGAAATGCAAGGCTGGATGAAGCACCAGCTGGAATCAAGGTCGTTGGGAGAAATATCAATAACTACAGACATGCAGATGACACCACCCTTGTGGCAGAAAGTGAAGAACTAAAGAGCCTCTTGATGAAAGTCAAAGAGGAGAGTGAAAAAGCTGGCTTAAAACTCAACATTCTAAAAACAAAAATCATGGCATCCAGTCCCATCACTTCATGGCAAATAGATGGGGGAAACAGTGACAGACTTTATTTTCTTGGGTTCCAAAATCACTGATACTGGTGACTGCAGCTATGACATTAAAAAGCACTTGCTCCTCAGAAGAAAAGCTATGACCAACCTAGACAGCATATTAAAAAGCAGAGACATTACCTTGCAGACAAATGTCCGTCTAGTCAGAGGTCTGGTTTTTCCAGTAGTCATGTATGGATGTGAGAATCTGACTTTAAAGAAAGCTGAGTGCTGAAAAATTGATGCTTTTGGACTGTGGTGTTGGAGAAGACTCTTGAGAGTTCCTTGGACTTCAAGGAGACCCAATCAGTCAATTCTAAAGGAAATCAGTCCTGAATATTCATTGGAAGGACTGATGCTGGAGCTGAAACTCCAATACTTGTCACCTGATGCAAAGGACTGATTCCTTAGGAAAGACCCAGATGCTGGGAAAGACTGAAGGTGGGAGGAAAAGGGGACAGCAGAGGATGAGATGGTTGGATAGCATCACTGACTTGATGGATATGAGTTTGGGTAAGCTCTTGGAGTTGATGATTGACAGGGAAGCCAGGAGTGCTGCAGCAGTCCATGGGGCCTCAAAGAGTTGGACAGGACTGAATAGACTGAACTGAACTGATCTTACTAATTCGTTGTTTGTGTATATATAGTTGCCCACTGTCTAGAAGACAAACATAAAACCTCCAGCAAACATAAACATTATTACAGGAGGGTTTTTTTTTTCTTTTTCTTTTTTTTTTTAAAGCAGCGTTGTGCAAAGAAGGGATTAATAATAGCTAAAGCATTCTAGAGCTGAGGCTGAGGCAAAAGATAAAACATGGTTGGGAAAGATCTATTAACCTTTTATCTAAGGTCCCACCTTTTTGTATAGTTTTTATTACCAAAATAAATTACTTCTTTATAATAACATCTAGGTCTCTTGACAATAGTCTGATAATAGAAACCTTCCTCTAGCATGCTTTTGACCCTAACCTGAAACCCCTCAGAGGCCCCTCCCTCACTGAACACTTTGTAACTAGGACATGGAAGCAGGGTAGAGGGAAAACACAGTTCTAGCCCCTGTATTCTGAACACAAACTCAGGCATTCTCACTGTATCCCCACCCTCCCTACTGGGGAAGATTCTTGCTTGGGAAGTCCCATGGACTGAGGAGCCTGGTGGGCTACAGTCCATGAGGTCACCAAAGAGTTGGACATGACTCAGTGACTAAACAACAAATAGCAACAAAGTTATACATAAGGTAGAATGCTGTTCTTATGAACTAGAAAGCAAATTTGAGCTTGGGCATGAAGGTATATTGGTCTTGATCATAATAAAAATATTCCCACTGTGTGGTTCATAGTTCAGTAGTCATTTGTTTCCTGAGGCCATCATATGCCAAAAATAATTTTCTTTCTATTTCTAAATTTCTATAGCACTTCATAACTTTATTATAAAATATATCAAGCCCTACTCTCATGATTGATTCCTGTGTCCTTCTCTGTTCATTCTCAACTATTGCATTAATTTTCTCTTTGGCAGGAGCTCCCCTGGTACCCTGTATGGTTTAATTGGGACGATGACTTCAGGCTGTGTAGGATGCACCACTCTTAGGGACATTCATTTAATATCTGAATCCAGTTACAAACAATTCTGGCATTTTAACATCTTGGCAGGTGGTTAACTGCTATTACCCCTGAATCTGCTATACTCCAACTGTTACTGAGTCCAAGCTTGCTCTGCTCGCTGCACAACAGGCCAATAAATCTGAGAGATGTTGAGACAAGGACTACCAAGAAGATGGCAGATTAATGTCTTGAAATAACCGTCTTATAGGGGTGTGGATACCAGTTTCTTTACTGAACAAAGATGGAGGGAGGCGAGGAAACAAAGTAAAATGTGCATTACTCTTGCAAATGTTTCCTAGAATGGCAAGCCTAGGGAAGGAGTGTGTTAATTTCTTCCTTCCTGTAGCCATCCACAAGTGGACAGGATCCTGAACAAAGGCACTGTGGTTTAATATTCAGGTAGAGGGGCAGCATTCCCTGAGGCAGGTCAGTATGTATGATTATAATAACAAAAGCAACAAAAAGCAAGTCTAAGAAATGGATCCAACATGGACTCAGAACTGATTCTTTCTTGCAGCACAACATTGTTGAAAAAATTCTCTCTTTAATTCTGTGTAAGAAATTATATGAAAAAGAGATGAAAAGGAATACAATACCATCTTTTGCTTCCTTCCTAAGATCAGATGAATATATCAGTGAATTAAACATTTTACAAACATGAAAGGGCTTTATCTGGTTCAGGTTAAGTGACTAGACTCAAAACTAAATTCCTCCAGCTTTTGTCTAGGATTATATCCTGGATTATTTAGGCCAAAAGCAGCATAATATGGACTGATGAAAAGCCTATGGAGAAAGATCAGGGCTGTGCTTTTTAGTCACACAAGAAGAGCGTTACCAAGGAGACTCCATAGCTACCACAGAGATAAGTGGCTCGGGTAAAAAGGTAAGGAGAAAGCTGATCAGCCACCAGCAAGCAGAGGACAGTACTGTTAATGGACTTTTGGTTTGTTGGTTCTGATCTTGCTTTGCCTGCCACTTATCACCCATAACTATATGTGTGAAACAATGGCTGTGCAGTTAGTGTTCTAATCAGTTATACTATATCCACTGAAGCTCTTCATCACAAATATAGTGAAACTCTGAGCTTTTTAGTTCAGACTGTTGTGCTATGAGTTACTGATTTGAGACATTTCACAAGAATATTTGAGGTTGAATCAGATGCAGATTTAATTGAAAAGCTACAGAAAATTAGCTGAGTAAGGAAAGTATCTTATCAAAGAGTGTGTATGCATGCTCCATCCATTAAGTCATGTCTGGCTCTTTCCAGCCCCATGGACTATAGCCCACCAGGTTCTTCTGTCCTTAGCATTTCCCAGGTAAGAATACTGGAGTGGGTTTCCATTTCCTTCTCCAGAAGATCTTTCCGATCCAGGGATTGAACCCATGTCTTCTACATTGGCAGGTAGATTCTGTACCACTGTACCATCAAGGAGCCCCTAGCAAAGGATACATCCACTTTATTATGATAAATTGTTTGATTTTACTACTTCTTACATCACAGTTTTTATGTAATTAAATGAACTCATTGAAGGTTTTTAAAATCTAAGTTGATTAGCTTGTTTTTCCAGTTCAACAATACTAAAGTAATACCCATTTTTTAAAAAGGCAGAATGGCCTTGTTTAACCTGTTCCATTATTATTCATCTATGGAAGAAGATATTAAAGCAGAGAACATAGGAGCAGATGCTGGGGTGTGGTGCTGGTAATGTGTGGAAATTATTTTTCTGATTGTTTTCATTTTCTCTGTTCAGTTCAGTCGCTCAGTCATGTCCAACACTTTGCAACCCCATTGACTGCAGCATGCCAGGCCTCCCTGTCCATCACCAACTCCCAGAATTTACTCAAACTCATGTCCATTGAGTCGGTGATACCATCCAACCATCTCATCCTCTGTCATCCCCTTTTCCTCCCCCTTCAATCTTTCCCATCATCAGGGTCTTTTCAAATGAGTCAGCCCTTAGCATCAGGTAGCCAAAATATTGGAGTTTTAGCCTCAACGTCAGTCCTTCCAATGAATATTCAGTACTGATTTCCTTTAGAGTTGAGTGGTTGGATCTCCTTGCAGTCCAAGGAACTCTCAAGAGTCTTCTCCAACACCACAGTTCAAAAGCATCAATTCTTTGGTGCTCAGCTTGCTTTATAGGCTAACTCTCACATTCATACCTGACTATTAGAAAAACCATAGCTTTGACTATTTGGGCCTCTGTTGGCAAAGTAATGTCTCTGCTTTTTAATATGCTGTCTAGATTGGCCATAGCTTTTCTTCCTAGGAGCAAGTGTCTTAATTTCAGGGCTGCAGTCACCATCTGCAGTGATTTTGGAGCCCAAAAAATTAAGTCTGCCACTCTGCCACTGTTTCTGTATCTATTTGCCATGAAGTGATGGGACTGGATGCCATGATCTTCGTTTTCTGACTGTTGAGCTTTAAGCCAGCTTTTTCACTCTCCTCTTTCACTTTCATCAAGAGGCTCTTTAGTTCTTCTTCACTGTCTGCCATAAGGGTAGTGTCATCTGCATACCTGAGGTTATGATATTTTTCCCAGCAATCTTGATTCCAGCTTGTGCTTCTTCCAGTCCAGGGTTTCTCATCATACACTCTGTATACAAGTTAAATAAACGGGGTGACAATATATGGCCTTGACGTACTCATTTTCCTGTTTGGTTCCATGTTCAGTAGTAACTGTTGCTTTCTGACCTGCATACAGATTTCTCAAGAGGCAGGTCAAGTGGTCTGGTATTCCCATCTCTTTCAGAATTTTCCACATTTTGTGGTGATCCATACAGTCAAAGGCTTTGGCTTAGTCAATAAAGCAGAATGAGATGTTTTTCTGGAACACTCTTGCTTTTTCCGTGATCCAGCGGATGTTGGCAATTTGATCTCTGGTTCCTCTGCCTTTTCTAAAACCAGCTTGAACATCTGCAGGTTCACGGTTCATGTATTGCTGAAGCCTGGCTTGGAGAACTTTGAGCATTCCTTTACTAGCTTGTGAGATGAGTGCAATTGTGTGGTAGTTTGAGCATTCCCCAAAGAAAGGCAATGCTCCGGCATTGCTCCAGCACTGTGCAGCTGCCGCTAATTTTCTCTGTAGGATACAAAATAATTAATATTTTAGATTGAGGCTGGTGGGGAAGTATTGGGAATTAAGAAATCATGAAATATTTGTCTTTGGAAGTATAGTATAATTGTATGAAAACATGAAGGGCCAGTGTATTTGAAGTTAATAATCTTCTATTATAGCTGGAATCATGAATAGGTCATGTGTCTCCCACCAGCCATGTTCAATTATAAGTGTTCAGGGGTTCATAAATTGGGTGTAATAAGCCAGGTAAATTTGACCATGTCAGAGAGGTGCAAAGAAACTCAGGGCATATGTAAGGGAGTGTTTGTATTGACTGACCTTAGAAATTAAGATGGGTAAGGAAGGCAGATAGAAATTGAAAAAAGCATGGTAGTGAGATGATGGTGGGGTCAGTTTTAACATTATAGAAATTAGAACTATCAAGTTAGAGAAAATTATTTTGCTTTATGAATCAGAGTATTCATTCTTGATGTAATCATCAAAATTATACCTCACTTGACGTGATTATATTCTATAAGACAGGGTGACAACATCTCATGCCAGGCATTATTTATTATAAGTCAATTTAAAATATATGTGTATTTATTTATATATTATTAGGTAGCACTATTACTAATTTGTCTTAAGTTTAGTAACCATCACAAACCAATTTGCCAACTATATTCTTATATTTTAATCATTTGCCATCATGTTTTCCATTTTTAAATTTTATTTGTCACCATTTCTAAGGTTTTAAATATGGCCATATTAATATTATTATATATGTATGAAAGTGAAAGTGAAGTCACTCAGTCGTGTCCGACTCTTTGTGACCCCATGGACTATAACTTACCAGGCTCATCTGTCCATGGGATTTTCCAGGCTATAGTACTGGAGTGGATTGCCATTTCCTTCTCCAGAGGATCTTCCCAACCCAGGAATCCAACCCAGGTCTCCCACATTGTAGACAGACACTTTACCGTCTGAGCCACCAGGGAAGTCCATTATATATGTATATATACTATAATATATTAGGTAAAATTTTAAAATTATATACATACAGTGCCCATTCTTTGTGTATAATCAAAACATCTCTGTAGCTGGATATAGCCATACAAGTTAGGGATACCAACTGTCTTGTCCACGGGACTGTATTCAAGTTGTAAGGTGTAACTATACCTAAATGTAAATCAACCTATTTATCCATCTATGTCTATATCTACATTTCATCCTTATATCCTAGATGCCCAAGATTTCTTTCATTTCTTATTCATTTATTGTATAGCAGGTGGAAGGAATCACTCTAGTGACATTCATATCAGCCAATTTTCCCTTCTTATTCAGTTCTTATAAAGGTTAAAGGAAAAGAATCAATAGTGTAACTTGGTGTTTTCCATTGTTGGATATATGACAGAATCTCTTGGTAAGCTTTTATAAATGACTGACACCTGGGCTCTGTCTCAGACCAAATCAAAATATTTGCATTGGGGTGGGGTGAAGATCTGGACTAGAGTTTTCCACTTATACAAATCAAATCTAGTCTTAATAGGCTGCCCATCTATTTCACTTGTAGGGATACCATGATCCCCTAGTCAATACAAAGGTCTCTGTGGATCAGACTATTCTAATTAATGTCTTAACTCCATGTCAGCCAATTAACTATGTTCACCATGTCCTTGACAATTAAGTGCTACCACCTGGCTTCTGAAACCCTCCAGGATTTTAATGGTATTTAGAAATGGCAACCCACTCCAGTGTTCTTGCCTGGAGAATCCCAGGGACAGGGGAGCCTGGTGGGCTGCCGACTGTGGGGTCGCACAGAGTCAGACATGACTGAAGCAACTTAGCAGCAGCAGCAGAAATTGACTGCAGCACTTTCCTCTATAAACAGCATACAAAGAAGAAGCACAATAGAGCTCCTTCCAAATGGAGGTGAAGGGCTCCCTTCATATTTTTCTCATAAGCTTGGTTAAGACATTGCTTTTTAGACTTTAGGGGGCATAGTTAAGGTTTGGGGTGAGTAAGAATGTCTTACATATTAAGTTCACTTTACCATTCCAGTCACACTAAGCCTTTGGTTAACTGCCTTTACAGTTTAATAAGGAAGATACAGAAGTTGAGTTTTATTTGATATAGACTGTCTTTTGTTCATATTTTAGTCAGCCAACCAAACAGACCTTTCTGAACCATTGAAATTGATACATTCGATCTGGAGTCAGCATGTCAATAAATTCACCCTAATCAAACATTATATTATATTCCACCCTAATCTCACACATATTCCTATGCTTCTATTAAATATAAATGGTAGAATCATGCAACTCTTCTTTTTTCATTGCACTATCTCATCAACCAAATTTTGTATCTCATCTTTTGGTGCCTAGTAAGATTTGTTGTTGTTGAGTCCCTAAGTTGTGTTGAACTCTTTGCAACCCCATGGACTGCAGCATGCCAGGCTTCCCTGTCCTTCATCCTCTCCCAGAGCTTGCTCAAACTCATGTCCATTGAGTCAGTGATACCATCCAACCATCTCATCTTCTGTTGTCCCCTTCTCCTCCTGCCTTCAATCTTTCCTAGCATCAGGGTCTTTTTCAATCAGTCAGCTCTTCACATCAGGTGGCCAGAGTATCAGAGCTTCAGTTCTAGCATCAGCCCTTCCAGTGAATATTCAGGGCTGATTTCCTTTAGGATTGACTGGTTTAATCTTGGTGTCCAATGGACTCTCAAGAGTCTTTTCCAGCACCACAACTGAAAAGCGTCAGTGAATCTGGAGTTTGATTATAATGTCTAGAAGTAAGAAGCGAGAGCTAGTGGTAGCTGTAAGGAACATAAGCACCTCTGGCAAGACAACAGCTCCTGGGATAGACCTTACATATTCTTCAGGTCAGGAAAACTAATCTCTTCTGCAGTGTTCAAAGGGCCATTTCTGCTAGCCAAGTGGTCACCATAGAATTTATGGTTTCAGGGTCCTTAGCTTCAGTGGAAGAGAAGGGAATGGCACCCCACTCCAATACTCTTGCCTGGAAAATCCCATGGATGGAGTAGCCTGGTGGTCAACAGTCCATGGAGTCTCTCAGAGTCGGAAATGACTGAACGAATTCAGTTTCACTTTTTACTTTCATGCATTGGAGAAGAAAATGGCACCTAATTCAGTGTTCTTGCCTTGAGAATCCCAGGGATGGGGGAGCCTGGTGGGCTGCCATGTATGGGGTTGCATAGAGTCGGACAGGACTGAAGTGACTTAGCAGCAGCAGCAGCTTCACTGAAATGTGTACATAAGCCACTGTCCCAATTTCCAGGCCCTTATTTCCTAAGCCATGATGATAACTTTAACAAAAGAAGCTTTGAGAGGTTGAGAATTGAATTTCTGTTGTAATTCATCCATCTATAAAGTGAGACTTTGGGTCTGGTTTTTGGAAATCTTGATGGTTACAGGAAATAAAAGGAGTCACAGAAAATTTGAGTTCTCATATGTGGTCCTAATGCTAAAAACTTAAATCCTTCAGCTCCTTATTTTCTTTTATCCATGCTCTTCAGTGCAGGTAGAAGGAAACAACCCCATTATTTTCATTTTCACTAACATGTTCTACAGCAGCAAATACTTGGTCACCTACAGTTATGTCTTTAGATATTTGATTAAGAGTTCTATAGATGCAATTTGTTTATTTGTTTTGCAACTGCAGCCATGGATTGCTGCTATCCTTCTTTCCCTAGGAAGCAGAGTTATTATTGACCATAATCATATCAGAGAATCAAAGGCATAACCCCAAACCAATTCATTGAAGCCATCTTTAAAATTCTGTGCATTTGGAATCATACTTGGTCCATTCAATTAGAAAAGTAGACTGAATATAGATATAAGGATATCTATAGATATGATATAGATATATAGGATATAGGTATAGATATATAGATGAATATAGATGTAGATGGGATAAGGAATGTGTTACAGATATTTGGCCTTATACAGAGACACACTGTTAGGAAGAGAAGATGGATATAAAATATAAACATTGAGGTATAAAATTTCTTACCAGAAAGCAGTAGAGATGCTTGGGTAATCCAAATAAAAGGGGAACAAAATTTCATCCCCCAAGACTTGCCCTTCTACTCATTCAACAAAACATGAATCTAGTGAAGGACAGCAGAATGTACAACCTCAAATCACTTCTTTGACATAAGAATTATCCTGAGCCTATTATTTAAAAAAAAAAAACAAAACAGGAAACATGAAGAAAGTTCTGAAAACTAGTAGTTTACTCTTTCATAAAAAATATTTATAAAGGAAATCTCCATTTGCAAAGGTTTCTCCTCTGTTCCAGGAAGAGAAGGATGAGTGACTCTTCAGAAATGTATCATGGAAAACACATGGACTTAGACTGCATGCCAAACATACCCTTGTTTTCTGTGCTTTGCTTGAAAACCTCCCATAACTGCCCTCTCACAATGTTTTCTATTGTTTTCAGCAGCTAAAGATGGGATTTCAGGTGGTGGGCTTAGACCATTTCAGAGAGCTATTCAGTTTTCCTAGATCTCTTCCATGTATACAGGAGCTATACATGTTATGAAACTTCTGTTTATTTTTCTCCTGTTAATCTGTCTTTAATTACAGTGGTGTCTTAATCAAGAATTCAGAAGAGTGAAGGGAAATCTGTTTTTCCTCTCCAACACTGGCTACTGCTGTGGGGAAATTTTGCAGATGTAATTGAAATTTTATAAAATTGACAAGATTATTGAGGACCAGATAAATAGTCTGCAAATGAAGTGCTTTATAATCTGTAGAAGTCTACTGAAGTATTACTAGTTGTCCTCAGTTACTCGTGGTGGAGTGGGGCTGGGGAATAGAATAAGCGTTTTAAGATATGCATCAAAATATTTTATCACAGTTTCTAAGCATAATAAGACAATTATTGAGATTCCAAATATTTAATTAGCAAGTAATCAAAGCCTGAAGTAAATTTTTGTGCATCAAGTAGGATGAGGAATAGATAAATTCCAAACAACTTGAAGATTATAAAATGATGATCCAGAATATCATGTTTCCCAGGTCTGTTTTCAAAACATTATAAATTGAATAGATTTGAAGTTATATCTAAATGTATCTTGAATTTTATAGCTAGAATTTTTAAACACTCAAATATTATATTTAAAAATATTGTCTTCCTTTAATAAAGCTGAATTACTAAACCATAATTTTATATTACTCTAACGTAGCAAACTTTACAAGACCCAGTGCTCCCCAAACCAATTGCCATCTTTGCACTTAAAGATAAACTACAAAAACTGGATCTATCAGGTAGTTAGAATAGGAAACAGGAGTCCAGAATGGAAGTGGCTAAAAGACAAGGAAGGGGACACCCTGCAAAAATAGAACAAAGGAAGGTCAAAGGAAGGTCAAAGGAAGGTCAAAGGAAGGTCAAAGGAAGGTCTGAGGACCAGAGTGAAGACCTCAGGTAGAACAAGCAGCACTCCTGGCGAGCCCAGTTTACACAGGGCAGGCCCCGGGGGGAGGAAAACACACGTAAGAAGAGGAGCCAAAGGGCCAGGCTCTCTCCTCTTCTCATCTTTGGGTTCGGCATGCCCTCGTGCCTAGTTATTTTCCTGCTATTTTCTAAATAAAACGGAGCTGTAACACTGGCCTAAGAGTTATATCACAATCTGTCTGAGAGCCGTGACACACCGAGGACTTTAATGTCGTCACATCAAATCTTTGTTGTGACGAGACAGAACCGAGGAGATTACACTCTCCTGACAGATCCATAAACAAAGCTAAAAAGAGATGGAAAACCTACTAAAGATATTGAAAGTAGAACAAAAAGGAAAGAAAATAGAATATAAAGGAATTACATAGTGAATGTATAAACACATGGGAAAAATATTGAACTGTCTTGTATGAAAGGAATAAAAAGTGAGGGAATCTAATTAAAAGTTGACTCTTGAATTGTTTTGCATTTATCCCCATAGCAATTTTCATGGATATGAAACAGACTGTTTCACTTCTGGCTTAAAGAGAAGTCCAAGTATGTGGATGACAGTTCCTATTTAAACATTTGGTATTTTTGTTAACTGTATTTGCCTTTGACTTGATGAATGTGTTTGAATGAAGGTACACATTTGTACATTACCCTTAGCCTTAAGGAAACAAAGCTCTTTTATAATGCCCTGCTCAGGAAAGTTAATTGGATTAATTTAGATAATGCAGTGTAAGACATTTCTGAGATGTCTATATAAATAAGTTGTTATGCCAAGAACAGATCTAGATAAAGTTATGATGTGTAAAGAATGTTCTCAGTTCCTCATTTCCCTACTCTGGTGATAATTCCTCACCAGAGCAGAAACTGTGTTCATCTATCAAAATTTGCCCTGAGGCAATTTCTGGGACATGTTTTGTCTTATATGAAAATAGAATCATGTATAAAATGTGGCTAGTAATAAACACATGAGTAAAAAGTAACAGAACCAGCATGACCTTATATCTTAGAGCATCTCTTAAGAAATATGTTTTAAAATATTATTTTAATCTTCATTAAGCAAAATGAAAGATTCTTCATTATTGAAAATTCAAACATTACCCAACAGAATTGGATGGTTCTGTTAATGTACTTTGTAGTTTTGGGTTTTAGAAAATCTGTACCAATATTCCCTGAAATTTTATTATACAAATAAAGGATTGTTACACATATGGTTTGGCTGAGATTAGAGGCTGATGTTTCCTAAATTTCTGTTGGAAAATTCACTTTAGGAAATATCCACATAAAAGGGTCCCTTTAGATAAAAAGCACAATAGAAGAGTGTACCCTTTAACTAGTGTCTTACTTGATAGTCTCAGTCATTTATTGAAATACCATTTAACATATACCTAGTACATGGAAGGCATACAGTTAACATTATTTGAATAAATGAATGCATGCTGTCTTACAGTGGGTGTGAAACAATTGCATTTACCCCAAAGTGTGAAAGTGTTAGTCACTCAGTCATGTCCAACTCTTTGTGACCCCATGGACTGCAGCCTGCCAAACTCCTCTGTCCATGGAATTCTGCAGGCAAGAATATTGGAGAGTGTTACCATTCCCAACACAGGGATTAAACCTGGATCTCCAGCATTGCAGGCAGATTCTTTTACCCTAAAGAAGAAAGTAAAAGGAGTTTTACTAAAAACATACTTAAAGCAGAGTCATGTTTGCAGGTATGGCTTCGATGTGATCAAGTAACCTCAGAATCCTTTTTGGAAGAAATAGGTTATTTATATTTTTTAAAAAGCAGAATAATCATTTTTAGTGAGATTATATCTCTGAAAATGTATTTTTTATACCTATAAAATACTGATGTTCATCCTTTATTTTAAGAGAAAATTTTATTCTTCTCCCACCAAAATTCTCAAAACAAATTATTTAAATGCATGTGAATATTCAAGAGATATTTATGACACTGTTGTTGTTTAGTTGCTAATTTCTATTCAAGTCTTTTGTGATCCCTGGACTATAGCCTGCAAGGCTCCTCTGCCTCTGGAATTTCCTAGGCAAGAATACTGGAGTGGTAGCCATTTCCTCCTTCAGGAGATCTTTCCAACCTAGGGATCAAACCTGAGTCTCCTGCATTGCAGGCAGATTCTTCACCGATGATCCACCAGGGAAGCCCATCCATGACATATACGACTCAAAATAATAGAGGGAGATTTTTTAAGTAAAAAGGAATACCACAGCTATCAAATGATTAGAAATCCTTAATAAAGTGAAGTAAATACCAAAAGTGATACGCTTTTCTGCTTCTATGTCCAGTATGTTTAAATTGATTAAGGTGGTTGTAGACTCTGCTTTACAGCAATCTAAATCAAGAAAGTTTCCACCTTCGTGAGCCCATATTTACAAATGGCCTCAGGTTTTCAACCTGTGTTCATTCAAGTGAAACATGATCCCTTGCTTAACTAGATATTCATCAGCTTTTTAAATGTGTACAGTTTGTTTTTGCTGTGAAAAGCAAATGTTTATTTTTAAATTAATATTTATTGACATATAGTTGATTTATAGTTTTGTGTTAGTTTCTGCTATACAGCAAAGTCAATCAGTTTTATATATATATACACAAATCTCCACTCTTTTTTAGATTCTTTTCTCATATAGGTCTTTACAGAGTATTGAGTAGAGTTCCCTGTGCTATATTAGTTCAGTTCAGTTCAGTCTCTCAGTCGTGTCCAACTCTGTGACCCCATGAATGGCAGCACGCCAGGCCTCCCTGTCCATCACCAACTCCCAGAGTTCACCCAAACTCATGTGCATCGAGTCGGTGATGCCATCCAGCCATCTCATGCTCTGTCGTCCCTTTCTCCTCCTACCCCCAATCCCTCCCAGCATCAGGGTCTTTTCCAATGAGTCAGCTCTTCACATGAGTTGAAACTCCAATACTTTGGAGTTTCAGCCTCAGCATTAGTCCTTCCAGTGAACACCCAGGACTGGTCTCCTTTAGGATGGGCTGGTTGGATCTCCTTGCAGTCCAAGGGACTCTCAAGTGTCTTCTCCAACACCACAGTTCAAAAGTATCAATTCTTTGGCACTCAGCCTTCTTCACAGTCCAATTCTCACATCCATACATGACCACTGGAAAAACCATAGCCTTGACTAGATGGACCTTTGTTGGCAAAGTAATATCTCTGATTTTTAATATGCTATCCAGGTTGGTCATAACTTTCCTTCCAAGGAGTAAGAGTCTTTTAATTTCATGGCTGTAACCACCATCTGCAGTGATTTGGGAGCCCCCCAAAATAAAGTCAGACACTGTTTCCACTGTTTCCCCATCTATTTCCCATGAGGTGATGGGACCAGATGCCATGATCTTAGTTTTCTGATAATAGGTCCTTATTCATTATCAGTATTTATATAGTAGTGACTCTATATCAATTCTAATCTCCCAATTTATCCTTCTCACCCTTTCCCTCTTGTTAACCATAAGTTTGTTTTCTACGTCTGTTGACTCTGTTTCTGTTTTGTAAATAAGTTCATTTGTACCAATGTACACTTTTAAATGAAATAAAAAATCTAACTTGGAAGAGACTGATAAGTTTATCATGATTTATGAGTAGTAAAATGACACCTTGACCACAAAGCAATTACATCCTTATACTGACACAATGAAAAATTACCACTAACAACAGAAAAGCAAGATTATAGTATTATTAGAAAAAAAAAGTTGACCTCCAAAATGCCAAGAGAAAAGGCATGAAAATATTCTGTTACTCTGAATAGAACCCTGGTAATACCTAAAGTATTTACATCAGCTTTCCAATAACAAGCTAAGTTCTTATCCATGACTTTCATTAAAATACAAATTTAAAAAACATACAGGGTTTAATTTATTTGATCTAAAGGGCAATAACACTGTTGGCCTTCTTTTTAAGGTAGAGTTAAAGTAGATATAATTTAGGCTGAGAAGTTCATGTGAGAATTAGAACATATTAGGTATCTTAGGAGAATAACAAAGTTCTCTGAGGATCCTAAGGAACTTATATAACTGCAATTACATACTGGAATAGAAATAGAAAAATTTTTGTTGTAGTTTATTTCAGGAGGGAGCATATAGGTTTAAAGGTTGTGCATCTTATTGGTAATAGTTTGACCAGTTAAGGTGGTAGAGTAAGACCATTGCAACTTAAAGCAACAGTGAAGAATGCCAAAGATTTAAGAGGGAACAAATTAGAGAAGAGGAGGTTTGTGTGTGTGTGTGCATGAGTGCATGCAGTGGAAATTCAAACAGAAAATATGAGTGGGCTGATAGGTAAGTCTGAGCTTGAGAGTAAATTAATTTCCCCCTCCCCTTAGGAAGATCAATTCGAAAATAATGTAGAAGTGCACTAGACAAAGGAAAAAACCAGTCAGTTCAGTTCTGTCACTCAGTCATGTCCGACTCTGCTACCCCATGAATTGCAGCACATCAGGCCTCCCTGTCCATTACCAACTCCTGGAGTTCGCTCAGACTCACGTCCATCAAGTCAGTGATGCCATCCAGCCATCTCATCCTCTGTCCTCCCCTTCTCCTCCTGCCCCCAATCCCTCCC
>SJYC01023389.1:0-13303 GCA_006408675.1 Madoqua kirkii
TATTTGTGGATTAGCAGCGTTATTTTCTTCTCGAGAAGATATTACAAAATGAAACACTCAAATGAACAAAACCTCACAGCAAAATTTTAGGAAATCTAAAATCATCTTGGCTGGGTAATATTTCAAAGACGGTGATCAATGTTGTTAGTCAATGGGGGGAAAAAGTCAGTAGAAATATAAAATATGAAAAGTCTTTAAAATCCAGACAGTAAATATAAAAAGAGACAGACTTAAGTGAAATCTGGGAAAGATATTTAAAGAAATGAGGTATGATGGAGCTATAGTGCTACAATTCATCTCAACATATTAAGTTGTAATAATAATCTATATTCAAAATTGCAGAATCAGCAAAAATCATAAACTATCTGCTGCTGTGTTTTCGTGACCTTTTCTGGTCAGATTTTAATAGTCACTAGTAAATACATTCAAAATAAGCATTTGCTAACTGCATAATCATATGGTAAGCTATCTGCCACTTAAGAAGGCAAATTATAAGTAAAAATGTAAGCAAACAATTTTGTATTAATAATAAATATTGAGGTATGATGGAGCTATAGTGCTACAATTCATCTCAACATATTAAGTTGTAATAATAATCTATATTCAAAATTGCAGAATCAGCAAAAATCATAAACTATCTGCTGCTGTGTTTTCGTGACCTTTTCTGGTCAGATTTTAATAGTCACTAGTAAATACATTCAAAATAAGCATTTGCTAACTGCATAATCATATGGTAAGCTATCTGCCACTTAAGAAGGCAAATTATAAGTAAAAATGTAAGCAAACAATTTTGTATTAATAATAAATACAGCCTCAAGCATTTAACATTATCAATATTTTAAAAATTTAAATAATAAATGCAACAATTTTATACAGAACTGTACCATTTATTATACACACAAGTTGATCAGTTCCCTTTGTTTACAAAGGCTGGTTATAGACAAAATGGAATGTTACAGTACCATCTTGCATAAAATTTTAGTACAATTTTGTACTAGAAAAAGGGTGCAAAAACACCAGCCTAATAAATCTGATTAAATGAATATCTTTTCTTTCTTTTTAAAAAGTACATCATTAACACATACACCACAAACTGTACATAAGCTCACTTTTAAATCACCAGTTGAAGATACGGTAGCAGGTACGTTGTAGAATTAACCATTCTTCCCATTAGTTTATTAAAGGCTTGCTCTGCTACTCATTCAGGAGCCTTTGTTGACGTGTAAGCTTGTAATGTGAATTACGTAACTCAGGTAAGTACAATTTAAAGGAGGCCAAAACAGCCAAGAAATATTTGTAGTAAGAAACGTCCTTCTCACAGAAGATTCACTGAGGAGCAAAGATTTTTCATGTATCATTCTTCTGTAAATTTAGAGTAGCTGCTCAAGATTCTCCATTTTGAACTTTGGATGTTGGTGGCTGCATGAAATCCTTAAAAGGAACTAGTGCCTCTTTCAAGGCAGAACAGACTTCGGAAGATGAACAGGTGATGCATTCCACCAGCGTTGGGTATAAGGCAATTACTTGTGCCCAGGTATTTCCATCAACTGTAATGCAAATATAAGGAAAGAGGGGGCTGAATTAGATTATCTAGTTAATACAAACACTATCCTTTAAATGCAATGCAAAATTTTTTTTTTCTAAAATATGGAGATTTTGCAAGCTTGTACCTTTTCTTTCTTTAAACTCTAGAAGACTTCCTACAATATTTAATAAGGGAAAAATATATGATCAGTGTGCAGACTCATCAATACCACCAAATATGATCAAGTATTTAAATGATACTTCAATTTGTAAAAGCCTTGGAAGCTAACAAAACAACTTAGAATAATAAAAACTTTTGTCATTTTCAGTATAATAGCCAGAGAAGAAAGTGTACTTTTCAAGAACAATTAAAAAACAATTCAATTTTGGGGAAGTCCCTGGTGATCCAGTGGTTAGGATTCTATGCTCTCACTGCCAAAGGCCAGGGTTTAATCCCTGGTCGGGGAACCAAGATCCCACATGCAAAGTGGCATGGCCAAAAAAATATATCCAATTTTTTATGCAGTTGTATGCCAAAAACATATATACATCTTAAATTATTTTCCTAGTAATGACTTTAATATTGATGTTAACTTCAAATGACTACACATACATCCATTCTTCTCTTATACTGTTTGCTAATCTAGTCAAGGCTATGGTTTTTCCAGTGGTCATGTATGGATGTGAGAGCGGGACTGTAAAGAAAGCTGAGCGCCGAAGAACTGATGCTTTTGAAATATGATGTTGGAGAAGACTCTTGAGAGTCCCTTGGACTGCAAGGAGATCCAGCCAGTCCATTCTGAATGAAATCAGCCCTGGGATTTCTTTGGAAGGACTGATGCTAAAGCTGAAACTCCAGTACTTTGGCCACCTCATGGGAAAAGTTGACTCATTGGAAAAGACTCTGATGCTAGGAGGGATTTGGGGCAGAAGGAGAAGGGAACGAGCGAGGATGAGATGGCTGGATGGCATCACGGACTTGATGGCTGTGAGTCTGAATGAACTCCGGGAGCTGGTGATGGACAGGGAGGCCTGGCGTGCTGCAATTCATGGGGTTGCAAGCGACTGAACTGAACTGAATCTTTAATGTATATGAGTAGATTTAAACTGTAGTGGGGAAGGACATTTCTGCCTCATCACTATTATGAACAACTAGTACAGTTAAATGCTGTGAATGGACAAAAGTGTTACACTCCAATTACTTATGCACAATTTCCTTATGCACTGAGATCGTATATTACATTTCTGTTTTCCTGTAAGTACTATGCATTGTTGAGAGCACAATACACAATAAAAACTGATGACAGACTTTTCTTAGACAGTATATGTATATGGCACTTAGTGGAACAAGTCTCACATCTAGGAGGCAAGAACAGTACATTATGCATAGAAGCTTTGGTTCCGTTTTTCACTCCAATTTACTGAGTGTCTACTAAGTATCTAAAAACCTTTCTAAAATAACATAGTGTTGGTGTCCCTGAACAAGTCATATAATTTTCTCATGTCTCAACTTTATTATAGAATAAAGGAATGAGGTTCTCAAATTACTGTTCTTCAAGTTACCTCTTCAAAGAAAAAAAATGATAGTCAAGTAAGTCTGGCAAATGTTATACATATTATCTTCCCTTTTGGGGATTTACAGTTCACATGAATTTATTAAACGCTCATTGTAAAAGAAGAGGTTTCAGTTCAGTTCAGTTGCTCAGTCGTGTCCGACTCTTTGTGACCCCATGAATCGCAGCAGGACAAGCCACCCTGTCCATCACCAGCTCCCGGAGTTCACTCAGACTCACAGCCATCAAGTCCGTGATGCCATCCAGCCATCTCATCCTCGCTCGTTCCCTTCTCCTCCTGCCCCCAATCCCTCCCAGCATCAGAGTCTTTTCCAATGAGTCAACTCTTCACATGAAGTGGCCGAAGTACTGGAGTTTCAGCTTCAGCATCATTCCTTCCAAAGACATCCCAGGGTTGATCTCCTTCAGAATGGACTGGTTGGATCTCCTTGCAGTCCAAGGGACTCTCAAGAGTCTTCTCCAACACCACAGTTCAAAAGCATCAATTCTTCGGCGCTCAGCCTTCTTCACAGTCCAACTCTCACATCCATACATGACCACTGGAAAAACCATAGCCTTGACTAGACGGACCTTAGTTGGCAAAGTAATGTCTCTGCTTTTGAATATACTGTCTAGGTTGGTCATAACTTTTCTTCCAAGGAGTAAGCAACTTTTAATTTTATGGCTGCAGTCACCATCTGCAGTGATTTTGGAGCCCCCCAAAATAAAGTCAGCCACTGTTTCCACTGTTTCCCCATCTATTTCCCATGAAGTGATGGGACTGGATGCCACGATCTTTGTTTTCTGAATGTTGAGCTTTAAGTCAACTTTTTCACTCTCCTCTTTCATCAAGAGGTTTTTTAGTTCCTCTTTACTTTCTGCCATAAAGGTGGTGTCATCTGCATATCTGAGGTGATTGATATTTCTCCCGGCAATCTTGATTCCAGCTTGTGTTTCTTCCAGTCCAGTGTTTCTCATGATGTACTCTGCATATAAGTTAAATAAGCAGGGTGACAGTATACAGCCTTGACGTACGCCTTCTCCTATTTGGAACCAGTCTGTTGTTCCATGTCCAGTTCTAACTGTTGCTTCCTGACCTGCATACAGATTTGTCAAGAGGCAGGTCAGGTGGTTTGGTATTCCCATCTCTTTCAGAATTTTCCAGTTTATTGTAATCCACACAGTCAAAGGCTTTGGCATAGTCAACAAAGCAGAAATAGATGTTTTTCTGGAACTCTCTTGCTTTTTTGATGATCAATTAAAGGTTTCCAACATTAATTTGACTATGAAATTTTTCCTTTCAGTATCTATGACATCCCTCAACATTAATACTCATTCCTTAGTACATATCTTGGGAAATGCTAATCTATTTTTAATCTCTTCTCCACCCAAATAGGCTTTCTTAGAGCAGAGGTAAGAAAAAGAAAAGGCGAGTGGGACTGATGGATATAGATAAGGTAGCAAATGTCAGGCCAGAGCTGTTGTGCTTTTTATCAGTTTTGTATGTTGGAAATCCATATCAGATTTCATTTGTAAAAAGAATTTTGCTGCTTAGCAACAACAAAGAAAAATGCCATTTTAAAAACCAATGGCGTTAAGTAGTTTTAAATAATTTGCTCCAGTAGTTTGTCTACAGAACTATCCACTAATCACTTAACAAAAAGATTACACAAAAAGAATTCTGGGGAAAAGGCAAAGTAGTAAGCGCCAGGAATCTGTCTACTCATTTAGAAAACAACTGAACTGGCAGAATCTGAGGCAACTGTTTTAAACTCTGGAGCCTACTGGAGGCTTGCTGATTCTAAGACTTGGACAGTATATCGTGGTTAATTTTTGTCAGCCTAAGCCTTTAGCACAGTAGCAGCCTACCTATCCCCCACTTCTAGTCATGTGGTAAGCAGCTGTGCTCATGTCCCTAGCACAGCCCTGGACGGCTTGTGGGCGGCCAGAGTAGGAAAAAAGGACCCTATCCTTCAAGTACCAAGGATCTGTGCTCTAATTGCTACTTCTGATCACAGACAAACAGAGGCTTCAGGAACCAAAAAACCAAACAACAACAAACAGTTCAAAATGGGAAAAGGATTTGAAAAGACATTTCTCCAAAGAAGATATACAAATGGCTGATAAAGCACATGAAAAGATGCTCAACACCATTAATTGTTGGGAAAACGCAAATGGAAACTACAATTAGGTACCCCCTCACACTTAACAGAATCACTATTATTAAAAAACAAACAGAAAACAAGCATAGGTGAGGATGTGGAGAAAACACAGCTCTGGTTCACTGTTGGTGGTAACGTAAGATAGTACAGCCACTGCGGGAACAATATGGAGTTCCTCAAAAAATAAAAAATAGAATTTAAATTATGAGCCAGAAATTTTGGAAAACTTCTGGATATAATTATAGACTCAAAAGAACTGAACACAGGATCTCAAAGAGATATCTGTATGTACTTGTTGATAGCAGCATATTCACAACAGCAAACACCTGGAAGCAACCCAAGTGTCCAACAGACGAATGAATACATACACACACAGAATGGAATATTATCTGGCCTCAAAAACAGGAAATTCTGCAACATACTAAAATATGGATAAAACTTAACAACATTAACTAAGTGAAATAATAAGGCAAACATGGTATGTTTCAACTTACATAGGTAATTAAGAGTAGTCAAGATCACAGAGATAAAGATTAGAATGGTGATTACCACAGGCTTGGAGAAGTGAGGAATGGGGAATTATTGTTTCACAAGTACAGAGTTTCAGTCACAAAATGGAAAGAGTTACATACATGGACAGAGGTGATAGGATGATTGTTACCAACACTGTGAATACATTTAATACCACTGAAAAAACAGTTAGGATGATGAGTTCTTTAATATGTATTTTACTGTGATAAAAGAATTCTGGGGAAAAAAAGATTGTATAGATTGAAAGCTATCTAGATTGGCCCAGACTTATTTCCGGTTTATTTATAGGAAAACACAAAAATACATTATTTAAGATAACATCATAAAACTCGGGAAGCTATTCAAAATTTCTTAAATTAAAAAAAAATGTTTTAAAAACTAACCATAGATCTTCATGGGCACTCTGGACTTAACTATCAAAAACAATGAAAAAGCTATACATATTGATACAGAAGAATCTTCATTATATTTTATGAAGTGGAAAAAATGAAGTGTGTTCAGAACAGTAGGTAAGATATGGGGCTATTATGAATGTTTATTTGTGTTAAAAACTGGGGGCATATGGGAGCACTGTTGACTTTTGAGCAACACAGGTCTGCACGGTGTGGATCTGCATGTACGCAATAAATACTTCTGTGCCACATGATCCCTGGTCGGCTGATCTAAGCATGCAGGGCCCCAGATATGGAAGAATCATTTAAGTTATAGAGAAATTTTTGACTGCTTGGAAGGTCAGCACCCCTAATTCCTGCACTGTTCAAGAGCCAACTACACATATATTCGTATTTACATAATAAACTAATGGAAGGATTCCGAAACTAATAAAATGGTTGGTAAGAGCTAGGCAGGTACAGAACAAGGGATATAGACACAGAACAGGGGAAAGGCTGCTGTTCCCTGTCTATCTTTCTACAGTTTTGAATTTTTAAACCATGTGTATATTTACTATTTTTTCAAATTTTTAATTAAAGATCGAGTAAGATGATAAGTCCAAAAAAATACCTCTCCCACCAGAGAATCCCAAAACAAACAACAAATGTTCTAAACAAATACTGGGTGAACACTAGCTCTACTGGCTACCAGCAGTCCAACATATTTCTGCTGGGAAGGCCCAATGTTCTCTGAGTTGTTTTCTTTTCTCCTGTTTCTTAATGGAATTTAGCATACCGTGTTAATATGTTACTATATCATCATTTATTTAATTTAAATCTTCACTTAATATACCCACAGGCATAATTCAAACTTTCTTGAACAATTTTAACATTAATTCAGTTAAATCATCTATCATTAATATACTGCCCTACCCATGGCCCATTGACTTTTCAAAAGAAGGCTATTCAGTTTTCCTTCCCTTTTCTTCCTTTATACAATTCTGGTTACATTCTTAACAGCTATCTAAAGATCATAAAAAATACTATTCCTAGTGTAGCAATAATAGGAAAAATAGAGAATTTCCTGTTAATATATTTCTAAGAATCAAATTCTATCTTGTGATCTAATAAAGATTTTACTGGTCTCTAGGAAGTCAATGCATGATTTCCCTTTCTGAAAAACAAACCAGAACATCTTATTAAGATTATTCAAATTTGAACCTGATAGGATAAATTAAGGACATTTGTTCAAGAATTTTTCTTAGGAATTCTACACCTTCTTTTTGAGGTTGAATATACACAAGTCTACTGCTTCTTCAAATTTAGTATAATATGCTTTTTAGGCCAAAGTAATAGTCGGTGAATTCTGAAAGCCACAAATATGTATTTGATTATATAACAACTGACAGGAACAAATTATCTTGGGATTCATTTATTAGGAACCTATGTTCTTCTTGGGTCTCATAAGTAATGCTGCTTAAAACATCAATCTGCTTGTACCAGAATGTAAATAAACAGACTTGTTCTGTCACAAAGTCTTATTGTATAAAAAAGTAAGCTAAACCAGTGTGCTTACTGACACAATTGACTTATACTCTGATGCCAGCTCTTTATCTTGTCCTGAACCAGTAACAAACTCTTAAAACCAGTGGCTGATCCAAAAAAAAAATTCAGTGGTGGTGTTGTGTTTCAGAATAGAATAAAACATGATTAAAAAGCCTGTCAAGAACTTTATGCTTTAAGGGGAGTTAAGTCATGTACACATAGAACCATAATACAGTCAGAGAGCTTCAGGACAAAAGTACACAGAAGGGAGCTACAACTTCACCAAAAGGAGAAATCACTCACCTTCAAGGAATAGAAACAAGGCTTCAAAGTGGTGTGATACCTGACCAGGGTGGACACAGGCAAGAGAAAGAAATGAGGAAAGCACTGGGAGTACCTGGGTAGACTGACAATGTGAGTCTGGTGGGAGAATAGTAAATACGAAGTCCAGTGGGAGATAAAAGCATGAAGAGATTAGAGTTAAGACAGTAGGACGCGTTGTATTTGGTCGGCTGCGGTAAATGAAAAAGATTATTTTGTTCTGTTTTATAAGGATGGAAAAATGAATCACCAATGCAGCACTTTTAGAAAAACCATTTTTGGCATTAATGTAAAGAATAGACTGGATAGAAATGAGTAACAGAAAAGGGGAAACAAATGAGAAAGCGCTATAAAAATGATCCAAAGCTATTTATATGATAAACGGGTACAAATGTAGAACAGAAGACTCCTGTGACCCAAAAGCTCAGTCATGTTCTACATTAAAAATATGTAAACTGTAAATTATCTACACAGCTGCTGCTTAGAGTGCTCAGTCCTGTCTGATTCTTTGTGACCCCATGGACTATATCCCACCAGGCTCCTCTGTCCATGGGGATTCTCCAAGCAAGAATACTAGAGTCGGTTGCCATGCCCTCCTCCAGGGATCTTCCCAACCCAGGGATTGAACTCAGGTCATTGCAGGCAGATTCTTTACCGCCTGAGCACCATTTAGGTCAACTTGGGCCTCCCAGGTGGCGCTAGTGGTAAAGAACCCGTCTGCCAATGCACAAGTTTTAAGAGATGCAAGTTCAAGCTCTAGGTTGGGAAGATCCCCTGGAGAAGGGCACAGCAACCTACTCCAGCATTCTCACCTGGAGAATCCCAGGGACTTCATCTCTTCCCTTTAACCTACAACTATTAATAGTAAAATATCCTTAACTCAGTAAAAGTGTCTCTGCCCAATACATCAGGACTGCAAAGAATTCCACACATCTGTACAACTGTACAAAAGACTGGACAGACTGAAATTCTTGGCAGTCCAGTAGTCAGGATGCCAAACTCTCACTGCCAAGAGCCTGGTTTTTTGGATCCTTGTCCGGGAGCTAAGATCCCACAAACAGCATGGTCAAAAACAGGAGAGTGGATGATGGACTGAAGTACACAGGGGCAGCAGGACGGGGAAACAGTGGAGGCGGCACCTGCAGTCCTGGATCCCAGCCACAGCAGCAGACCCCCCAGAAAACCTGAGCAGCAGGGCAGGTGGCACGATGACTGGCTGCTCAGTCACAGCAGTGACTAAGGGTACAGGGAACCTGGCAACAACAGCGACATCACCCTCCAGTCACAGAGAGCCATGTGACTCCGGCCCCTCTGCCCACAGCAGCAGCGTCCATGAAACCGATAAACCTGAACGTGGTAACAGCTCCAGACCCCAGTTCCTCACTGCATCCACCCTCTCTCCCCGCTGCAGTGGACCCAGGAGATCCCAGACATGGTGGAGGTACCTGCCATAACAGTGACCTAGGCCGCAACACTGGCAGCAACAAGGTACCAGCAACCCCCGAAGCAAAGCAGTGACAAGGGCACCAGACACTACCTCTGGCAGAAACAGTGGATGGTGAAAAGTGTCAATTCTCACTCTAGCCACAGGCACTGCAGAAAAGAGAAATAAAAAACTGGTACTATAGTGCCACCTACTGAAAAACAAAAGAAAGGCGTCTCATCACTAGCCTGTTACACTGTTAAAATCAAATAAAAAAGAAGCTTTACTAAAGAAAAAAGGTGTTTGTTCCTTCAAATACATCAGAGGAACAATTTTCATCAAGCAACATGAAAAATCAAAGTAACATGGTGTCAGAAAAGAAAACGACAATTCTCCAGAAGCCAAACTTAAAATCACCCAACACTGCAATCTAATTGATAAAATTAAAACAGCTGACTGAGGAGCCTAGTGGGCTACAGTCCATGGGGTCACAAGAGTCAGACATGACTTAGCAACTAAACCACCACCACTACCTCAAGAAATTTAGAAAGCTACAAGACAGCTCAGATAGAAAAGTGGTACGATGAGCTTAGGAATAAAATTAATGAACAGAAGGAGTATGTTACCAAAGAGATTGAACTCTAAAAAACAACCAAACTCTGGAGCTGAAGAACTCAATAAAAACAGATGAAGAATGTATATAACCTAAGGGAAATAGAACACACCATATGAAAGAGAGAATTAGCTAGCTCAAAGATAGAAATTGTGGGTCTTCCCTGGTGGTCCAGTGTTTAAGAATCCACCTTTCAATACAGAGGATGTAGGTTTGATCCCTGGCTGGGGAATTAGGATCCCACCTGCCATGGAGCCCTCATGCCCCAACTAAAGAGAAGTCCACACACCACAACAAAAATCCGATGCAGTCAAAAATAAATAAATGTTTAAAAAGATAGAAATTTTATAATGATATAGGGAGGAGAGGAAAGAGACCTAAGATTTTCTTTTTAATGAAGAAATTATATAAGAATTATCCAGTTCTATTAGGAAAGGCAACAACAGAGTAATGGGGATTCCGGGAGAGGAAGGAGGGCTTCTCTTCTCTGGTGGCTCAGTGGTAAAAGAATCCGCCTGCCAGTTCAGAGGTTGCAGGAGACACAGGTTCGATCCCTGGGTTGGAAAGATCCTGTGGAGGAGGAAATGGCAACCCACTTTAATGCTGACAGAAGAGTCTGGCAGATTAAGACCATAGGGTCAAAAAGTTAGACTCAACTGGGCAACTGAGCAGACACACAGAGGAGAAGAAAGGAAGAAGGGAGTAGAGAGTTTAAAGAAACAATAGCTGAGCCTTCCCAAACCCGGGGGAGCAACTAGATATACAAGTCCATTAAGCCAAGAGAACACCTAATTACCTCAATGCAAAAAGACCTTCTCCAAGACAAATTATATTAAAACTGAAAAAAGATCAATGACAAAGAATTTTAAAGTCATCCAGGGGAAAAAGAATGGTAACCTACCATTAGGTAACCCATTAGGCAATCAGATTTCTCAGCAGAAAATCTATATAGGCCAGGAGAGAATACTCAAAATGTTGAAAGATTAAGAACTACCAGCCAAGCCTACTCTATCCAGCAAAGTTACCCTTCAGATATAAAGAGAAATAAAGCCTTTTCCAAACAAAGGAACTGAGGCAAAAGATCTCCCTTATAAAAAACGTGGAAAGGAGCTCTTCTACTTGAAACAAAAAGATAAAAGTACACAAAACACTGAATAAAGTGTAATACAGATAAAAATCTTTTAATTATAGCATAAAGGTTAAAGAGGGAAAAGCAGTTAAAAAAAGTAATTTAGTAATGAAATCACAACATAAAAAAGGATAATTTGAGACAACAAAAAACACAAAAGGGAACAGGAAAAGGACAGAACCTGCACAAGCAAATAAAATGTGCTATCAGCAGAAAAAAGAAATATTTCATCTGTGAGACACTTTATAGAAACATCAAGGTGAACACAAAATATAAATCTAGAGCAGACATAGAAAATACAAAAAAAGAAAACTGAGAAAAATATCACAAAACCCACAAATGAAAATGGTGTAAACACAAGGAAAAAGAAAGAATGTACATATAGACCAACCAGAAAAAAAGATAAAATAGAGTCCTCAGTCCTTATCTATTAATAGTCACTCTAAATGTAAATGGATTGAATTCACCAATCAAAAGACACAGAGTGGCTGGTTGGATTAAAAAACAAGACCTAAGAACATGCTGCCTTAGGAGACTCATGTCAGCTCTAAGGAGAAACACAGGCTCAAAGTGAAGGGATGGAAGATGATACTCCAAACACATAATAGCCAAAAGGAAGCAGATGTAATATCTGTATGTACTCTTATCAGACAAAACACACTTTGAGCCAAAAAAAGGTAACAAGAGACAAAGATGAACACTGTTCAATGATAAAGGGGAAAATTCATCAAGAAGACATAACAGTTGCTAATATATATGTACCTATCCCAGGTGGTGCTAGTGGTAAAGAACTTGGCTGCCGAGACACACGTTCGCTCTCTGGGTCAGGAAGAAGAAATATTAAGTGTTAGCAAGGATATGTAGAAAAGGGAACACTTGTGCCCTGTGAATGGGAATGTAATTTAGTATACCTACAATGAAAAACTGTAAGTTTCCTCAAAAAAATTAAAACTGGAACTATGATCCAGCAACTCCACTTCTAGAAATATGTCCAAAGAAACTGGAAGCATATCTCAAAGAATTATTTGTATCCCCATGTTCACTGTAGCGTTACTGACAGCAGCCAAGACATAGAAACAACCGAAGTATCCATTAGTGGAAGAATGACTAATGATGCAGTATGTGTGTACATGCATATTTACATATATTTGTAAATACACACACACACAACAAAATATTACTCCACCATGAGAAGGAAGCAAATCCTGCCGTGTAAGTCAATGGAATGGACCTGAGGGCATTATGGTAAATGAAGTGTCGCACTGAGAAAGACAAATACTAGTGTGATATTGCTTATATGTGGAATCTAGAAAAACTAAACTCAAAGAAACAGAGGGTAAAACGGTGGTTGCTAAGAACTGAGAGTGTTGGAGAAATGGGTAGATGTTGGTCAAAGGATACAAACTTCCAGGTATAAGATGAATAAGTTCTGGAGAGTTAACATACAGCATGGTGATTACAGTTAATAATACCATATAATATGCCTGCAAGTTGCTAAGAGAGTAAATTTTAAACATTCTCACAGCAAGAAAAGAAGTGGTAATTATGTGGCATATTGAAAATATATCAAATCAACAAGTTGTATACCTTCAACTTATACACTGTTATATACCAACTATATCTCAAAGCTGTTGGGGAAAAAGTTGGGAAAATTTGTTTAAAATAAGGAAAACATTACAAAGCAGTTTTACTTAATTGACATCCTTATGTCAGCTGTAATGGACTTGTTGCTTTGCTGTCCTAAGGCCCAAGGGAAAAAAGTCTTATAGCTATTATATTCCTAAAATTCAGTTAACTAAACAGTAGTACAAAAATACAACACAACTAGAACATCAATGTTATAAGCTTAGAATTATTAGGTTTCTAAGTACTTACCATTCTCAGGCTTAGTCTTCTTAAGTGAATCAATGAGAGTACTGACTGCTTTTAAAACAAATATGATTTCTGTTACTTGTTGCCTAAAAAAATAGGGGGGAAATTATTTCCAAAAAGATTTTAAGATATACCATGTGTGTGTTTTTCACTGTTATACAAATAGATATACTTTGGAAAATATTGAACATTAAACAATGCAAAGTTAATATTAGTTTTAAATTCTTGTAAAAGAAAATCATTTCAGTAACATGTATTT
>SJYC01023391.1:0-32099 GCA_006408675.1 Madoqua kirkii
ATTCTTGCCTGGAAAATCACATGGACAGAGGAGCCTGGTAGGCTACAGTCCATGGGGTCCCAAAGAGTTTGACAGGACTGAGCAGCTTCACTTGCACATTTTTTAGCATATCATTGGATTTATTATCTCACATATATGAGCTAGTTTAGTTATATTTGAGATTCAATTTAGTCACTAAATGTTTTCATCAATTCACACTGTCATTTTTGTTATGTAGAACATAGTAGGTCATGCTCACTTAACCAAAATACCAAAATCTCAGTTTAAAACCAGGTGGAGTATACTTATAGCTGAGTCACCTTGCTGCACAGCAGAAACTAATGCCGTAACATGATTATCCTACAGTTAAAAAGAAAAAAGCATGTTTGCTTCTCTTCATGACATTTCTTTGGTGGGTTACTGTAGGTTTTCCTCTAGCTCACCTCACTGCAGGCCTGAGGCTAATAGGGAAGTGACCATCTAAGCCACGCTTTGACAAATTACAGCCCACGGGCCAAATGCAGCATGCTCCCTGTTTTTGTAAAAACATTTTTATTGAGATTTAGCCATTCCCATCGATTTGCATATTCATTTTTTCTACTTTTAACTAAGACAGCACAGGAAAACACCTGCATCAGCAACCCTAAAGGCTGCCAAGCCTAAAATATTTGCTATGTGACCCTTTCTGAAAAGTTTATTGACCCCAATCTGGTACATTTCTGTTGCTGAATGGGAAAAATGGAAAGAAATCGAGTCTAGTGAACCATTCTCTGTCTGGCTCTTAAAGTTTAATTCCTAAATTGAATTTTATCACATTTTATCTTTTAAGCAAGGGATCATGTATTCTATTTACCTTGACTTATTTCAGTTTAGCAATATCTGCTCATTAATTTTATACTGTAAGGACAGCTAAACTGCAGATTTAAAAAAATTGAATCACATTATTTTTTCATGGAATATTTCAGTCTTTAATTATCTCATGACACTGGATATTGATGAGAAGTCTGAGATCAGTCCAATTTTTTCTCCTCCAGTCTCAAACCCTCTCCCCCTTACTTTTGTATTGATTGTCTGAAAAAATTTTTTTTTCTTGAAAATACAGCACTTTAAATACGGTGTGTCTCAGTGTGTCATTTTCCCTGAATAATCCAAACAGGTTTTTTCTTTTTTAATTATTATTAAGTAATACAGCATACCTTTTCAGTGTACTTATTTAATTCTTCTTTCAGTGGAAGAAAATCTTATTCTGTTATATTAGTTCTTTTTCTAGTATTTGATATTAACTGTGATTTTTAAGTCCTTTATGTCATTTTATTTTGGATGTTTTTATTCACTTTCTCAAACTCATTACTTTTGTAATATTGTTGCTTGGTTCATGATTTTGTTCCCCTGAGTCTAAAATCCTCCTATTTGTTTAGTTTTTCACATTAATCATCTGATGTTTAATATCTCATTTCATTCAAAATATGTTGTGTTTAAATTCTTTTATGGAAACACCTATAATACTAGTGGAGTTATTTTGTGTGTCTGGGTTTTGTTTAATGTCAGAATTAAATACTTCATCACTCTGATTTTAATGTCTTTGGTGTATCTTCTTATAGTGTTATGGATAGATGTCATTTTGCCTCATTTCTCCTTTCACTCATGTCTTTAAAAAAACTTTTACTGTAGTAGAGTTGCTTTACATTGTTGTGTTAGTTTCTGCTGTTAGAGCAAGGTGAAGCATTTATAAGTGTACATCAGTTCAGTTTAGTCACTCATTGGTGTATCTTCTTATAGTGTTATGGATAGATGTCATTTTGCCTCATTTCTCCTTTCACTCATGTCTTTAAAAAAACTTTTACTGTAGTAGAGTTGCTTTACATTGTTGTGTTAGTTTCTGCTGTTAGAGCAAGGTGAAGCATTTATAAGTGTACATCAGTTCAGTTTAGTCACTCAGTCCTGTCCGACTCTGTGACCCCATGGACTGGAGCATGCCAGACTTCCCTGTCCATCACCAACTCCTGGAGCTTGCTCAAACTCATGTCTGTTGAGTCAGTGATGCCATCCAACCATCTCATCCTCTGTCATCTCCTTCTCCTCCTGCCTTCAATCTTTCCCCAAATCAGGTCTTTTCCAAGGAGCCAGTTCGTTGCATCAGGTGGCCAAAGTATTGTAGTTTCAGTTGCAGCATCAGTCCTTCCAGTGAATATTCAGGACTGGTTGGATCTCCTTGCAGTCCAAGGGACTTTCAAGAGTCTTCTCCAACACCACAGTTCAAAAGCATCAATCCTTTAGCACTCAGCTTTCTTTATTGTCCAACTCTCACATCCATACATGACTACTGAAAAAACCATAGCTTTGACTAGATGGACCTTTTTTGGCAAAGTAATCCTCTGCTTTTTAATATGCTCTCTAGATTGGTCATAGCTTTTCTTCTGAGGAGCAAGTGTCTTCATTTCATGGCTTCAGTCACCATCTGCAGTGGTTTTGAAGCCCCCCAAAATAAAGTCTGTCACTGTTTCCCCATCCCTTTGCCTTGAAGTGATGGGACCAGATGCCATGATCTTAGTTTTCTGAATGTTGAGTTTTAAGCCAGCTTTTTCACTCTCCTCTTTCACTGTCATCAAGACGCTTTTTAGTTCCTCTTCACTTTCTGCCATAAGGGTGGTGTCTTCTGCATATGGATTTCCCTGGTGGCTCAGATGGTAAAGTGTCTGCAGTGCTGCCTCCCCAGCTGCAGTCCTTGTTTTGCCCCAAATAAAACTTAGCTCGCAACTCTCAAGCTATGCATCATTTTTTCAGTCGACAGTTATGGCGACCAATGAAGCGAACCAGAGTGGACTTACTTCCTTCACCCTGACCCCACGAGGAACTGGAGCTTTGGTACCAGCAATGGCCCCTTGTACCCATCTGCCTCCTCGGGGCGGGGGGTGCAGATGAATTTGGGACACTCTAGGGTTGTTCTGATGCTTATCTCAGTAATCTTTGTTTGGATGAAGATCAGATGCCTCAAGCGTGACCAACAACCAAGACTGCAAGAAGACATAATTTAAGGAACTGTCTCCAACTTGGATGGAAGGATCTTTCTATCAGGTACTCTTAATTAGCTCATAGGCAGTGAAACTGAAGGGAAATTGACTCCTGGGTTAATTCCCACTTCCAAAAGCCCGTAAGCTGGACTGGTCTATAGAGAAGGCTGCTGACTTCAAACTCACTTTAAAAGAATGCTCAAACAGAGGAAACTGCACTACACTAGGACAAGAAGATGACATCAAAAGCAGACAGCTTGCCCAAGATGCTGATCTGACATTTATGATCATTTATAATGTTTTCGTGATTCCTTGGACCTATGCCTATCAATCAAATATTTTCTATTATGGACATGATTCTATGCTAGTTTAAAACTCAATCTGATTGTTTGGTTGTGGCCAATTACCTATGTCTAGTACTTCTGGGTTACCTTGGGGGATTTCTGTTCTCTAGGGCTCTGTTGGAAATACCCTAGGAAATTTATTTCAGATGAATGTTCAGTCCTGGTCTATCTATTCATAATATTACTAGATGGGATTCTCTCACCTGGCCAATTAACAATACCTGCTCTGATGCTGGCCATAGATTTAAGTTTTCTCTTAGGGTCATTCAAACTCAATTGGAATGATGAGCTAAGTCTGAATAAAAAATTAACCTCTTATCTGTTAATTGTGGGAAAACTCCCATAATTACGGATTAACACCAGGCTATGGTTATTTAAGTTTAAAAGCTCCTCTATGTTGCTGCTGCTGCTGCTAAGTCACTTCAGTCGTGTCCGACTCTGTGTGACCCTATAGGCAGCAGCCCACCAGACTCCCCTGTCCCTGGGATTCTCCAGGCAAGAACACTGAAGTGGGTTGTCATTTCCTTCTCCAATGCATGAAAGTGAAAAGTGAAAAGTGAAAGTGAAGTTTCTAAGTCATGTCTGACTCTTAGCGATCCTATGGACTACAGCCTACCAGGCTCCTCCACCCATGGGATTTTCTAGGCAAGAGTACTGGGAGTGGGTTGCCATTGCCTTCTCCCCGTCTGTGTTCAGTTCAGTTCAGTTCAGTTGCTCAGTCGTGTCCAACTCTTTGTGACTCCAAGAATCGCAGCACGCCAGGCCTCCCTGTCCATCACCAACTCCCAGAGTTCACTCAGATTCATATCCATCGAGTCAGTGATGCTATCCAGCCATCTCATCCTCTGTTGTCCCCTTCTCCTCCTGCCCCCAATCCCTCCCAGCATCAAAATGTTGGGAATGGTTAAATCATACTAAAAAATGATCAACCTGATAGTTACAAGACGAGGCTGGGTGCTTTATGACATATGCCTTTTATTACCCTTAGAGAGAGTGATTGGTATAGAACTCAATGGATTTGTGGCACTAATTTATGACCCTGACATCTACAGGGATGAATATGAAGGTGTAGGATGGGAGTCCCATGAATTTAAGGTTATACATGTTAACAAATTAGAGATAGCCCCAACCAATCTACCATTGGGATGATCCCAATGGGTCAGAGATCTGTATTCTACTGGTATGACCATCTAGCAGCTTTATGTTTGTGGGGGGAGGGGTGGTTAGAGGATGTAATTGGCCATATCGAAACCTTAAATTTCATGAGCTTTAAATGATAGTAATTAGGCTATTAGCCTATTGAATTCTGAGATCTCTGTTGAGAAAGGCAGTGCTACACAACTGCATGCCCTTTATACCTTACAGTATCTCAGGGAGATATCTGTGCTACAATTCAAAGTGAATACTGTTTTTTCATTCCTGAAAATCCTTTAATGTATGTAACACATTTGATGAACCATATGAAAAATCAGATTTCTGCTTTAAGTGACCCATTCCCTAGTCTTGATTATCTTTTAAAAATCTGGTTTGATGTGGGAGGTTCATGGCTAAAATATTAACTTTCAATTTCACTAGTAATATCAATTATACTATTTGCGTTTTGCCCATTTCACAAGATTATTGCTTCTTGTATTACCAAATATATGACTGAGCCTCAAACAAACATAATGATGCCTACACTTACAGCAGTTGATCAAATGTATAGCTCGATATATGATCAATGATTGTAATAGTGTAACTCTAGTGTAATAGATGCAACAAAAGGGAATACTTTCCTGGACCATAACTAGAATACAGGCATCCAGAGAACTTTGACTTTTAAGACCTAGTCCAATAATAAATAACACATCGAGTGGTCTATCAACAAAAACCTTCTTCAGAACTGAGAGCAAGCCTCCCAGCAATGTGGGACAAAATGGTCATGAAATGCTCCCCAAAGTATGGTCAGATTTATGACCACAAGGGGGCCATGTCACAAGGGGGCCGAAATTGACACCAAGAACATTGCCAACAACTGAACAACAAAGGCATTTGCCATCTGCCTCTACAGGAGATTGAGCCCCATGCTGCTATAGCTGTTGAGCTTCAACAACCCCTGAGGGAGTTCAGGGAGGAATGAGGTGCTCTAGGGAATCTGGTGGGACAGGTCTTTAGATAGCTGGATGCTTTTAGGAGAACTTTTCAGGAGACCTAAGAGATGCTGGCTTGATCCCTGAGTTGGAAAGATCCCCTGGAGGAAGAAATGGCAACCCACTCCAGTATTCTTGCCTGGAAAATCTCATGGAAAGAGAAACCTGGTGGGCCACAGTCCATGGGGTCACAAAGAGTCAAACACGACTAAAGTGACTTAGCACAGCACATCTACGTATCTGATTATTGATATTTCTCATGGCAATCTTGATTCCAGCTTGTACTTCAACTAGCCTGACACTTCTCATGATGTACTCTGCATATAAGTTAAATAAGCAGGGTGACAATGTACAGCCTTGATGTACTCCTTTTCCTATTTGGAACCAGTCTGTTGTTCCATGTCCAGTTCTGTTTTTTCTTGACCTGCATAGAGGTTTCTCAGGAGGCAGGTAAGGTAATCTGGTATTCCCATCTCTTTCAAAATTTTCCACAGTTTGTTGTGATCTACACAATCAAAGGCTTTGGAGTAATCAATAACCCAGAAGTAAATGTTTTGCTAGAACTCTCTCACTTTTTCAGTGACCCAGTGGATGTTTGCAATTTGATCTCTGATTCCTCTGCCTTTTCTAAAACCAGCTTGATCATCTGGAAGTTCACAGCGGTTCATGTACTGTAGAATCTTGGCTTGGAGAATTTTGAGCATTACTTTGCTAGTGTGTGAGATGAGTACAATTTTGCAGTAGTTTGAGCATTCTTTGGCATTGCCTTTCTTTGGGACTGGAATGAAAACTGACGTTTTCCAGTCCTGTGTCCACTGTTGAGTATTCCAAATTTGCTGGCATGTTAAGTGCAGCACTTTCACAGCATCATCTTTTAGGATTTGAAAGAGCTCAGCTGGAATTCCATCATCTCCACTAGCTTTGTTCTTAGTAATGCTTCCTAAGGCCCACTTGACTTCACATTCCAGGATGTTGGGCTCCAGGTGAATGATCACACCATCTGCTCTTTTTTTATTTATCTACAAATATTTTTATTGTAAAAAGTTTAATAATAATAATCCATTTACAAGTCCCAAAGCACCCAAATTAAGGAGAACACATAATTTTTATACACACATTTTTCGTACAAAATGTTGATCTTTATTGGCATTTAAAATAAATGATCATATCAGTAGCACTGATTGCAAAATAAGTATCTTGCTCTCTGTCTCAAGATGACCAGTCTCCTACATGGCTAAAACTTTCCTTCGTATCTATATCACCACTGTCTTTCCAGACATCTCAGATGGTAAAGAATCTGCCTGCAGTGCAAGAGACCCCAGGTTGATCCCTGGGTCAAGAAGGTCCCCTGGAGAAGGGTTGGCAACTCACTTCAGTGTTCTGGCCTGGAGAATTCTATGGACAGAAGAGCCTGGCGAGCTACAACAGTCCATGGGGTCACTAAGAGTCCTACATGACTGACCGATTGACGCCCCTACTAGGTCACCGCAGAGCACTGAGTAGAGTTCCCTGTGCTATATAATAGGTTCTGATTAGTTATCTATTTTAGTTTCACTCATTTCTAATTTGAACAGTTGTATTAATATTTTGTTTTCTTCATGTGATTTAGTTAAATTTTCCTTAACTCTTCTTACTGTTTTATCTAAGACTTTTTTGTCTCCACCTCTAGCATTTTATCTGAGAGGGATAAATTCTATGTTCTCTTTGGTCTTCCAGGAGCCTGAACATATGCCAGTATTTGTCTAGGGGGAGGTAGGAGTGGGTTAGGGTCAAAAGTGCTGAGTTAGAACTATGTATTCAGTTTGGGAACTGGCAGTCAGTCAGGAGTTCTGTCACAGGGCTTACACCACCTGGTTGGAATATGTTCTATCCTCTTTAGAGATATTTTTGAGCTTTGAATTTTTCCCCAGTGCATTTGGATCCTTTTGCTTTTGGAAAACACACAACCCAGATATCCTCATCAATTACTTTTGTTAGTTTTTGAGTTAGGAAATTCCAGGATCAGCCAGTCTTTACTCTGCCACATTATTTAGGATGTTAAAAGCTATTATAAATTTTTGGTCAATTTTAGAAATGCCGCAGATCATTTTTGGAGGAAAGCAATGAATAAGTAATAAATGATAGATATGTTAGCCCTACATAGCTGGTTCTTCTGTATAAAAACCATTTATCAACAGTTTGAGAGTACAGCTTCAGGTTATGCCAACAAAGTATTTTGAATGAAATTTAAACCAACTCTATTAAACAAGTTTCTAGCCTAATTTTTTCCATTATAATCCATTTCACTGCTTGATATGCAAGTGACAAGAATATTAGCTGTCAAGGTGACATATAATTGCTACTAAGAGTTCAATTCAGTCCAGTCATGTCCGACTCTTTGTGACTCCATGAATTGCAGGACACCAGGCCTCCCTCTCCATTACCAACTCCCAGAGTTCACCCAAACTCATGTCCATCGAGTTGGTGATGCCATCCAGCCATCTCATCCTCTGTGGTCCCCTTCTTCTCCTGCCCCCAACCCTTCCCAGCATCAGGGTCTTTTCCAATGAGTCAACTTTTCCTATGAGGTGGCCAAAGTATTGGAGTTTCAGCTTTAGCATCAGTTCTTCCAAAGAATACCCAGGACTGATCTCCTTTATAATGGACTGGTTGGATCTCCTTGCAGGCCAAGGGACTCTCAAGAGTCTTCAACACCGCAGTTCAAAAGCATCAGTTCTTTGGCGCTCAGCTCTCTTCACAGTCCAACTCTCACATCCATACATGACTACTTGAAAAACCATAGCCTTTACTAGATGGACCTTTGTTGGCAAAGTTATGTCTCTGCTTTTGAATATGCTATCTGAGTTCAAAATGGAGTCAACTAGGCATAGGTTCAGTCTTGGTTGTTTCTGACCAACTGAGTGACTTTGGATGAACCACTTACCTCTCTGAGCTCTAGTTACCTCTTATACTATCCGTATCTTTGGGTTCTTGTGACTTCAACTGTGGGTAAAGTATCTGGTTTATTCTGTCATAGAATATCCTCAGCAAATAGTTGTTACTAATGTTAGTTAATAATTGAGGGGTTTATTCAATTTAATAAAAGCATAGGGTGATAACTATCCTATGGTTTTACAATAAATGTAAAAACACATAGATTAATGTAAATGTTGTGGCTACATATTGCCACAACAAGATATGAAAAATAATTGTCAAAAATTTTGAAAACAAGTGTGTAAAAATTGTTTCACATACTGTCCTAGTATAATAGATCTGAAATTGTTCAAGTAAATCTCATTTATTCTAGTCAAGAACACTGGAGTGGGTTGCCATTTCCTTCTCCAATGCATGAAAGTGAAAAGTGAAAGTGAAAGTGATAGGGCAGTCTTGTGCTAAAACAAAATGGTAATGATTAATGTTATGTTAATATTACATTTTTCTGAGTGTACTTTTTAAGTTCCCTCCAGGATAATCAGAGAAAAGGCAGTTTTTTATATACTGGTTGTGGGTGGTTCATGTTTTCTTCCTAATATCTATTTATTATGTCTGCATTTTATAAAAAATCAATAGAAAGCAATAAAAAATCTAAAGCAAAATTAATTTAAAACTTTCTATAGGAAAAGTATATGTAAAATCAGCAAATTTGATTTACAGGAACATTTATTTGACAGAGAATAAGTGTTCAATAAAGCAAACTCCACCTAATTACATTATTTCAGTGTTTATAAGAATTATGTTTGTCCATTTATTCATTTGTTGCTTTATTTCAAAACAAAGCAACTTTTTTCTTTTAAAAAAGATCTTGACTTCACATTTATGTACATCAACAAATCCATTTGATTTTCTTACGGTATCTACCCGCTGCTGATGCTGCTACTAAGTCGCTTCAGTCGTGTCTGACTCTGTGTGGCCCCATAGACGGTAGCCCACCAGGCTCCTCCATCCCTGGGATTCTCCAGGCAAGAACACTGGAGTGGGTTGCCATTTCCTTCTCCAATGCATGAAAGTGAAAAGTGAAAGTGAAAGTGATAGGGCAGTCTTGTGCTAAAACAAAATGGTAATGATTAATGTTATGTTAATATTACATTTTTCTGAGTGTACTTTTTAAGTTCCCTCCAGGATAATCAGAGAAAAGGCAGTTTTTTATATACTGGTTGTGGGTGGTTCATGTTTTCTTCCTAATATCTATTTATTATGTCTGCATTTTATAAAAAATCAATAGAAAGCAATAAAAAATCTAAAGCAAAATTAATTTAAAACTTTCTATAGGAAAAGTATATGTAAAATCAGCAAATTTGATTTACAGGAACATTTATTTGACAGAGAATAAGTGTTCAATAAAGCAAACTCCACCTAATTACATTATTTCAGTGTTTATAAGAATTATGTTTGTCCATTTATTCATTTGTTGCTTTATTTCAAAACAAAGCAACTTTTTTCTTTTAAAAAAGATCTTGACTTCACATTTATGTACATCAACAAATCCATTTGATTTTCTTACGGTATCTACCCGCTGCTGATGCTGCTACTAAGTCGCTTCAGTCGTGTCTGACTCTGTGCGGCCCCATAGACGGTAGCCCACCAGGCTCCTCCATCCCTGGGATTCTCCAGGCAAGAACACTGGAGTGCGTTGCCATTTCCTTCTCCAATGCATGAAAGTGAAAAGTGAAAGTGAACTCGCTCAGTCGTGTCTGTTTCTTAGAGACCTCATGGACTGCAGCCTACCAGGCTCCTCCGTCTATGGGATTTTCCAGGCAAGAGTGCTGGAGTGGGATGCCATTGCCTTCCAGTGACCTGTTAAAGTCAGAAGGACAACCGCTATGAAATCTTCATAGATTTTGTTGAACTTTAACTGCCTTTTTAGTATGGCTGTGGACCTCTGAACCTGTGACCTTTAATCTCTTATGGAAAACAGAAATATTACTTTACCTCCATGTTTGCAATTTTCTACAAATAATATTCCTGAAAATAATTTATTTCTGCCTAATTATGCAATCATAAAGATTTGTTCATTATAAAGTATTATTCACTGTTTTACTGAGGAATTTATTTTCAAGATTCTTAAATCCTTGTTTACATACAGAAAAGTTTTACAGGCAATTCTTAATCCATAAGTGCAGATTTTATAAGGTGCATAACTTAAATGCATAAGCAGAGATATCACAAAGCAAGACCACTTGACCTTAGTATACTGAGAAATGCTTCCAAGTGATAATAGTCCACCCTTCAGTATTATTCCACCAATGTGTACCACTTGTCTTTAAGCACTAGGTTCTCATAAGGATGCTGCTGTGTGGCAAGTTGACCTTTCACAGGGCAGCTGAGCTACTCAAAAAGTGTGATCACTGTATATTAAGCAGTACAAATAAAGGGATAGTGCATACCTTCTGACCTAGAGGGTCTTTAGACTTCTTCATTACCTCTGCCTTTGTCTTTTCCCTCATTTTCAGAAACTATGACATATTAAATGCATTCTGTGGAGAGATTAGAAGCAGCATTCTCATGGCAATTACCCACTGACTTTAGGCTTTGCCACAAAGGATAGAGCCAACCCAATGCTTTATAGGACTAAATAAGACCTTTCATATTGCATATGTTCAAGAAAAGAAGCCCAAAGTACGTCATCAGAAGATTGATACATAATAATCTATTTTTTTAGATCCAAAAGCCATTGCTCTTTGAAGGATCAACTAATCACTATTTTCCCCATTCTTTGTCTCCCTCATAGGACAATTATGATGTCGTACTTGGAAAAACCAGAGCCCTGCTAAAATGGCATATGGCATTTAACAATATAAATCTCCATTTTCAGTGCTTGCATAAATCTAATGATTTTTTTCTCTTGAGCAAAAGTCTTTAATGCCTTCCTGGTGTGTTTTGCAGAGCACTGGATCAACATCACACATGGAATATATTTGTAAAGAGACAGGCAGGATTATGTCATACCCAGAAGGGATAATAATCAGGTAACAAGCCTGCATTTGCTGTATTAATCATGCTTTTGTGACTGAGAGAATTAAGAATAGAGTTGGTTAATATACTCATGTTGACCTTGTTCTCAGTCTCTAGTTTTGGTATTTGAAATCTGTTGACCTGTCAGCGCATTGTGTCATTGATAAAGTAAGGCTAATCATGCTTAATACCTCCTCATTGGCTTAGGGCTTTGGAAAGTACAATTTTGCATTTTGCATATTAGCTGGAAAACTTTTATACTGTTCAGGTGCTAATGGCTTTCTTTGGCAAAGAAAACTAAAGCATACCCTCTTATGATGATTTAAAGATTTTTTGTTTCCTTAAGATTTTGTTTTGACATGTATACACTGCTTTATTTCTTCGTTTTTATTTTTGGCTGCTCGGAGTCTTCATTGCTGATCCTGGGCTTTCTGTAGTTGTGGCGAGCAGGGGCCACTCTCTAGCTGCCATGCAGGGACTTCTCATTTTGATGGCTTCTCTTGCTGTGGAGCTCAGGCTCTAGGTGCACAGGCTTCAGGAGTTGCAGCACACAGCTTCGGTAGTTGTGACTTGCCTGCTCCAGGATGTGTAGGCTTCATAGTTGTGGCGCTGGGGCTATTTGTTGTGGCTGATGGACCCTAGAGCCTGGGCTCTGTAGTCTCGGTGCACAAGCTCAGTTGCTCCACGGTATGTGAAATCTTCCCAAACCAGGGATCGAACTTATGACTCCTGCGTTGGCAGGCAGATTCTTATCCACCATGCCACTAGGAAAGTCCTGATTTGAAGAAGATTTTAAGTGAATAATTACATTAATATTTTGAGTCAACTGCACATCATATTTATGTCATAATATTTAGGGTTGTTAGCATTATATAAAAATTAAAATGTAGATATTAAGGGTATTAAGATAGAGGGAAATGATAAATTGCAGTTTTAAGGAGATGATTTGGTTTTAGGTCAGATAATGTTATATTACACCTGGTAAAAAGTAATTTAGTAAAATTTTTTGGTACAGTTTAGCATTGAATTGGAAATGAGAATAACTGGAAATGGTCATGCGTTATTAATAAGCTTTTGGGATAAATTTTATGGAATAATTGTATGAAACAAAGTAGTTGTAATACTCATCAAAAACCTATCAGTTGAACTAGAGTTATAAGTGCTGTACTAATAAGATATGACTATTTGTCAATCTAAAAATCATATAATAGTGATGCTATAATTGATAAAAGTCAAGAGTTTGAAAAGTCATGGATGAAGAGTCTTTCTATTAAGAAATGGTCCATTTCCTAAATGATACCTCGTTGCAAAGCAGTTGTACATGTCTGTCAATGTCAGCTTGCATACAGAGAAGAATACAGGATAACAATGTAGACTTTATAGCCATTTCTCATTTTTTCTTTTTAACAGAACGCCACTTTTGTTCAGGCACTGGAGAGCCAAATACTAAAGGTCATATATTTCAGAGTGTATGTACCTGGGGCTAATTTTGTTCAGCTAAGCCTATGATTATAATTCAGTTTTCATGCTGATGGCTGAAACATGTGGTTGACTTCTGGCTCGATAGAGATGAGAGACAATCTGCAAGGAGGGTTCTGGAAAAGACTTATTCTCACTGATAGTGAGAAAAAGTAGAGGCAAATAAGTCCTCTCTCTAATGGATTCTTTTGTGACACCTGAAACTTTGGCACTCATTTGGGAACATGACTTGAGCCAACATAAAAGACTTAGTCAACATACATGTAGGCAGAGAAAAATCATAGAAAGAATGACTCATTATGATGTAATGTATCCACTAAATTAGCCAGTCATTCTGACTCTGATCTTTTTAGCTGCAGTATGAAATTTCTATACTGCCAAGTTAGCTTGTTTGGGTTCTTCTCTAACTTGCATATAGTTGATACTTGAAGTGTTAGTCGCTCAGTCATGTCCGACTCTTTGTGACCTCATGGACTGTAGCCCTGGTCTCTCTGCTTGGTATTCAATAGATTGAAGCACTTATTTGTGATAGACATTCTTTCTGAGTGGATTTGAAAGTACTGAAATTTTATATCAATGGCATGGGTGTATCAATTAGGGTTGCATCCATCCACATTTGTAGGACAACTTTTAGATAATATTGTTAAAATTTAGAACAGAGAGGACCTAAGATAACATTTTATACATTTTCTTTCCACCTCGCCATTTTATAGCAAATACAGTGAACTCCTGAAACATTCATTGGCCTACCAAAGAGAGTCTAGTTTTCTGTATTTAGAGCGATATTTAAATACTTGTCCTTATTCTTGATTCAATTCTCTTTATGTTATACTATGCTTTTTCATGAAGCTTAGGAACTAAATCATATATCTGATTTTAATTATTACCTTAAAGCCTTGTTATGTAGTTGTCTTTAAAAAAAAATTGGTGGTAGTTTATGAATTTTCAATATTAACCAACAGACTTGCTTTAACTCTTGGTATTGGCTAGTCACTGTCCATGGTGCTATCATAGTGGAGAGAGGAAAAAAGCTTTCTAATGTTGACTCAGTTCTTCCTTTTTGATATTAGACAGTCATATACTTGTGGTATCATTTAAATTTTATTTAAAATAAAAATTTATTTAAAAATAACTTTTAATGTTATTGCCCACTTAAAAAAATAGCATATTCACTATATTTGTCTTGAAATTAAGGTTTTAAAATTGTCTTTATTTCTTTGCGGCATCCTTGGTGGCTCAGATGGTAAGGAATCTATCCACAATGCTGGAGACCTGGTTTTGATCCCTGGGTCAGGAAGATCCCCTGGAGAAGGGTATGGCAACCGGCTCCAGTATTCTTGCCTGGACCTAGGAGCCTTGTAGGCTATAGTCCAAGGGGCAGCAATGAGTCAGATAATGACTGAGCAATTAACACTTATTTATTATACTGGTAAGAGTTTAGATGAATATCTTTTTAGATTCTATGTGGTCAATAATAGAACAGTTTAAAATTATAATAGAATAATAAAGTAATTGCATGATTTGAGTTTTAGTTAGAAGTTTTCAGCACTGGTTTAGAAGTGGTAGTTTAATATGTTAAATTTTTATATATATATATCAGCATCTCAGACTGCCATGAATCAATTATTCATATTAAATATAAGGAAAGTTACATTCTTTCCTCAAAGTACTATAATTTCCTTACCAAGGCCAATGAGACTCTATATAATCTAACCTCCCTAATCTCTTTCCTGTCCTACCAAGCTCCTCTTTAACTTGTGCCAGCAACAATTGCCATTGTGTATTCCTGAAATATACCAGCATGCTCCAGTTTACACTTTTGACTCTTTATTGTTCCCCCTTCTAGGTGGCTTTTTTCTTCACATTCCTATGGACTCATTTGTCTCCTTCCTTCTGGTGTTATTTAAAATGTCACTTTCTGTAAATAAATGACAAAACACAATGTAAAATTGATTTAAAATGTTGACAACATGGTAACGAGTCGCATGATAAAGGCCCAGTGAACCATGTTCATAAGCCATCTAAATGGGTTTCGTGTCACTGATAACAGAGGTATCATCATAAGTGCTTCTTTGACCCTGTTGGCACAGAACAGCTTTCTTTGTATGTATTCAGCTCAACTATGCAGAATTTCACATTTAGCTTTATTTCAACTGATATAAAGACTTATCTTTTACACATTTCCAGATAAAGAAAAAATCAGAAAACTTTCCCAAGGCCCTCTGACTTGTAAGTACTACAACTGGGAGGGCACATGCTTTTCAGCAGTAATTTCTTTTTTCATAGTAGAGATCTTTAAATATCTAAAAAGCGTAATACTTATTATAAACCTTATAAAAGTGATAATTGAACTTCAGTAACTATGCTTTTTGGGGAAGAGCATTTTAGTGTTTCTCAAATAACAGGTTACGGTATTTTGCTTCAAAATGTTTTTTGTTTTTTTCTTAAACTTTTTTCAGGATAGAAGAATCTTTATCCAGTCATGCGCAAAATTCAATAAACAATTTTCCATAAAAATGTAGAATTGTATGGCATTCCAATCTATAAAACTCTGCAGAATTTAAGCCAACATTGTTAGGTTCCATAAACATTACAGTTCTCACCTTGACCCTGGACTCCAGTTCAGTTTCAGGTGTGGCTCTGTTTTGTAAAGGATATGAGCAAAACAATGATTTAAAAGAGAATAGGCTGCTAGCTCAATTGGTAAAGAATTTGCATGCAATAAAAAAGTCTTGGGTTTGATTCTTGGGTTGAGAAGATCCCCTGGAGAAGGAAATGGCAACCCACTCCAGTATTCTTGCCTGGAGAATCCCATGGACAGTGAAGCCTGGGAGTCTGCAGTCCATGGGGTTGCAAAAATCAGGCATAACTTAGTGACTAAACCACCACAGGCTGCAAGAATCTCTAATAATCTTGAAAGAAGCATTAAGTAAGCCATGAAGATCATATCTTGGTATGAATAATCTAAGTATGATCATCTAAGTATGGATAATCCAGTGGATCCAAGAAAAGAGTCATGGTAATTTGGGAACTTTTGAGTGTCTATCACATGAGCAAAGTGATAATAGCCCAGATAATTTAGAAACTATGAATTGAATCAACTGAGTTCATTAAAACATGGCAAGTTTATACTTTGATAATTCATCTTTTCCATTAAAAGGACTTATTCAGTCCATGACCATATATTCTGTTTGCCCACAAATATACAGTTCTTTGAAGCATTGTTATTTACTAATCCTGAAATAAACATTTTTAAAAAATCAAAATTAAGGAGAGAGCTTGAAAGGAAATTTCAAACAAAAACTTGAGAATTTTCATACTGGGACAATCAGTGAAATAAAAGGCATTCAATTCAGTTCAACTGCTCAGTCGTGTCTAACTCTTTGTGACCCTGTGAACTGCAGCACGCCAGTCCCTGTCCATCACCAACTCCCAGAGTTTACTCAAACTCATGTCCATTGAGTCAGTGATACCATCCAACCATCTCATTCTCTGTTGTCCCCTTTCCTCCTGCCTTCACTCTTTCCCAACATCACGGTCTTTTCAAATGAGTCAGCCCTTTGAATCAGGTGGCCAGAATATTGGAGTTTCAGCTTTAGCATCAGTCCCTCCAATGAACACCAGGACTGCTTTCCTTTAGGATGGACTGGTTGGATCTCCTTGCAGTCCAAGGGACTCTCAAGAGTCTTCTCCAACACCACAGTTCAAAAGCATCAATTCTTCTGCACTCAGCTTTCTTTATAGTCCAACTCTCACATCCATACATGACTACTGCAAAAACCATAGCTGGGGATTTTATAGAAAAGAATTATTGAGGAGCATATTGGAGATGAAAACAAGTGTTGTTTCCCTAAATTCCATCATTATTTGCTGTCCGACACAGTTAACAGTAATTTTTCCACAGATCTACCTGCTTTAAAAAATTGCCCATTGAATCAGCAACTACATGCCAGATAAATGGTTTTCTGACCATGAATTTGTTGGCTTGGGTGTAATTGCACTTCCGCCATTTATTTATATACGTCATCCTACACTTTACTTTTCCTGCTGCCTCCTAACCTTTCTGCTTCAATTTGCAATAGTGGTTGATGTCTAAAATGTGTAGCCCTGTGGAGACAATCCCAAAATGAAATTGGGCAGTCAGACCTTGATACCACCGGTAGATCAGACTCATAACACTTAGGTTACGTCAGTCTAAATGTAATGGAGGCAGCAGTCTGTTCTAAAACAAAATTTAAAAAAACCAAAAACCTGTTTTAAAACCTGCATTAAATTAGATTAAAAAGGAAATGGCTTGATTATTCTTATATGATACTGGACAGAAAATGTTGCCCAGGGCATGGTTTCTCTGTCCCTTGTCACTGATGATGAAATGACCTTCTCTTTGACTTAAAAGATGATGTATCTCAATTTCTCATCTACCAGTACTTAATGGTGTTCCCAGAGTCTACCAACATTACTGCAACAGTGCAGGTGAGCACTGCATATATATATAATAGGAACTGCCATTTAAGTAAAATCTTAAATATCACTCAGCCCTAACTAGCTGTAAAAATACCTTTTTCTTTCCTTTTTTAAAAATTTAATTTAATTTTATTATTTTTTTAAATGCTTTATTCCATTTCACAGTACTGTATCTGTTCTGCCATACATTGACATGAATCAGCCATTAGTGTCCTCTTTGATTTCTTTCATCAGTGTTTTATAGTTTTCGATATATAGGTCCTTAGTTTCTTTATGTAGGTATACTCCGAGGTACTTTATTCTTTTCGTTGCAGTGGTGAATGGAATTGTTTCCTTAATTTCTTTTTCTATTTTCTCATTATTAGTGTATAGGAATGCAAGGGATTTCTGGGTGTTGATTTTATATCCTGCCACTTTACTATATTCATTGATTAGCTCTAGTAGTTTTCTGGTCGAGTCTTTAGGATTTTCTATGTAGAGGATCATGTCATCTGCAAATAGTGAAAGTTTTACTTCCTCTTTTCCAATTTGGATTCCTTTGATTTCTTTTTCTGCTCTGATTGCTATGGCCAAAACTTCCAGAACTATATTGAATAGTGGTGGTGAAAGTGGGCACCCTTGTCTTGTTCCTGACTTTAGGGGAAATGCTTTCAGTTTTTCACCATTGAGGATAATGTTTGCTGTGGGTTTGTCATATATAGCTTTTATTATGTTGAGGTACGTTCCTTCTATTCCTGCTTTCTGGAGAGTTTTTATCATAAATGGATGTTGGATTTTGTCAAAGGCCTTCTCTGCATCTATTGAGATAATCATATGACCTTTATTTTTCAATTTATTAATGTGGTGAATTACATTGATTGATTTGTGGATATTGAAGAATCCTTGCATCCCTGGGATAAAGCCCACTTGGTCGTGGTGTATGATCTTTTTAATGTGTTGTTGGATTCTGATTGCTAGGATTTTGTTCAGAATTTTTGCATCTATGTTCATCAGTGATATCGGCCTATAGTTTTCTTTTTTGTGGCATCATTGTCATTTTTAATAGCAAAGTAATATAAAGATCCAAGTATTCATCAATACAGAAACGTAGAAACAAATTTTGGTATATCCACAAAATAGGACAGTCATTATAAAAATGTACTGACTTAGAAACTGCCTACTATAAATATATATTAGAAAAAAAACCAAATTACACAATGGCCTCATGAAAAAATAGAAAGCAAATAAACAAGCACCCCCTCTCCCTAAGAAAACAAACAAAAGAAATCTGCTAAATCACACACACGTATATTTGAATAAGCATAGAGAAAAGTTTGGAAATATATGATTAAATACTGGGGGATAGGATTGGAAGATGTAAGAAACTTCATCTTTATATATTTTTGTTAAAGTTTATTTTAACAAGCATTTTTTGCTTTTACAAGTAGTAATATTTTTTATAAAGCTGATATCAAGGTTATGGAAAAAAAACATGACAATTGCTTTTTAGTAAATATTATTTGCAAAAAGAGCTCCGTGACCTGAGCAATGTCAGAGCACCACTTAACAAGAGCACTGCAGACACAGATGAACACTGTTGATTCCTTTTTCTGTGTGAGTTCAGCCAGGGAATGAAGTGCCATGAATCCTCTGAGTGGAAAAGGGGAGTCACCCAAGCCCTCCTGACCTTCAAAGTCAAGAGGGGAACTGGCACATTCTTCTGGATCTCATGGCAGTTACAGACTGAAATACAACCGTCTGGCCCCTATTTCAGTGAAATATGGAATCCCTCATAAATAACATCCTTATTTTATAATCTATAACTTTTAGGTGGTGACAGGTATAATTTTCTGGTTTACTGCCTGACCTGAACTAATACAGAATGACTCCATTTTATTTTTTTTAAGCTTTCATTTTGTACGGGGGTATAGCCGATTAACACTGTTATGATAGTTTCAGGTGAACAGGGAAGGAGTCAGCCATACATATACATGTATCCATTCTACCCCCAATCTTCTCCCATACAGGCTGCCATATAACACTGAGTAAAGTTCCCTTTGCTGTATAGTAGGAACTTGTTGGTTATCATTTTAAATATAGCAGTGTATACATGTCCATTCCAGATTCCCTACCTGTCTCTTCACTCCATCCCTATCCTCAGCAACCATAAGTTCATTGTCTAAGTCTGTTTTGTAAGTTCATTTGTGTCATTTCTTTTTAGATTCCACATATAAGTATTTCATATGACATTTCTCCCTCTCTGTCAGACTTACTTCACTGAGTATGACAATCTTTAGGTCCATCTATGTGGCTGCAAACGGCATTATTTCATTCTTGCTAACAGGTGAGTAATATTCCATTGTATATATGTACCACGTCTTCTTTATCCATTCTTCTGTTAATGGAAAATTATGTTACTTCCTGGTCTTGCCTATCATAAACAATGCTTCAATGAACATTCAGTTCAGTTCAGTTGCTCAGTCATGTCCAGCTCTTTGCGACCCCATGAATTGCAGCACGCCAGGCCTCCCTGTCCATCACCAACTCCCAGAGTTCACTCAGACTCACGTCCATCGAGTCAGTGATGTCATCCAGCCATCTCATCCTCTGTCATCCCCTTCTCCTCCTGCCCCCTATCCCTCCCAGCATCAGAGTCTTTTCCAGTGAGTCAGCTCTTCACATGAGGTGGCCAAAGTACTTGGGTTTCAGCTTTAGCATCATTCCTTCCAAAGAAATCCCAGGGCTGATCTCCTTCAGAATGGGCTGGTTGGATCTCCTTGCAGTCCAAAGGACTCTCAAGAGTCTTCTCCAACACCACATTTCAAAAGCATCAGTTCTTTGGTGCTCAGCTTTCTTCACAGTCCAACTCTCACATCCATACATGACCACTGGAAAAACCATAGCCTGGACTAGACGGACCTTTGTTGGCAATGAAGATTAGGGTGCATATATTCTTTCAGAGTATGTTTTTCTCCATATATATGCTCAGGAGTGGGATTGCAGGGTCATATGGCAGCTCTGTGTTTAGTTTTTAAGGAAGCTCCAAACTGTTCTCCTTAGTTACTGTGCCAATTTACATTCCCACCGGCAGTATAAGGGTTCCCTTCTCTCCACACCCTCAGCCCTTAAAAGGGAAAGGCACAAGCAGAGAGAGGGAGAAGCCTTGGAAAACAGCCAAGATGGTGTGGAGTCTGGCGCACTAGTCACTGCTTTTCCTATCAATCCCATGTTATAAGGGTTGTATCAGAAGTATAGAAATCCTTTGTCTGCTTTGCACTTAATAGCATCCTGGGTTTGTAAAGCTCTCCTGCCACAATATCTCAACTGTCTCCCACAACACTCCTGGGGTCTAGAAGAGCTATATCAACTATAGTTTACTCATGAGGAAACCAAGACTTAGAGGAATAAAAGCAATGACCCTCAAGTCACTCAGCAGTTTGGCCACAAAGTTCATATCAGAATCACATCTCTTTTTTCTGCTATCTCCTATAACCAGAGCCTCATTTTTATCTTTGCTTCAGTTTCCAAGGTAGATTTTGTTTTATAAAAGGAATCTGCTGGTTTAAAAGCTGTGAAAGCTGATGATCCAGAATAATGTTTCCAAATCCCGAACTGATATTAACATTCATCATTCAGGAATGACAGATTGGAATTTCCAGGAATTCTCAGAAATTCTTGAAATCAAAAATTATTCCACATTTTCATAACACTGTATTTACATGCTTTCAAATAATGTGGCCATAATAATAGTGAATAATTTTCTGTGGTGGTATGATGTTAAAATTTTCAGCTGTTTTCAGTAAAAAATGTGTTTTTATAGTCTGTTTTTATTATGAACCAATATATCATGACAGGATTATTTTAGTAATAGGTGAAAATGATCTCTATTTGATATAGATACCAGATAGAGAAAACATTTAGAAGAAAGGAACATTAAGGCAAAATAAATGCCAAATGAAATCACTTAAAATTTGAAAAAGAATGCCACAATTTTGAGGTATATGAAAGTTATTATGTTTTAATAAACTTTAAAAACACAAAGTATTAATTGTTCCATCTGATAGTCTTGATCTTTGCTTTGGGACAAATATGCCAGACAGAAAAATGTCTTTCATTTTGCTTGATGGTTGAATGAAAAAGTGTGCCCCTCATATCTTCAAGTGTTAGAGTACTTGCTTCACAGAAGCTCCTGTCCTTGGAAACAAGACTTTCTTTTTTTTTTTTTTTTTAGCCGCACTGGGTCTTAGTTGAAGCACACAGAATTCTATTTTTTCTGAGGAATGCAGAATCTTTTAGTTGTGGCATATGGTATCTAGTTCCCTGACCAGGGATAGATATTAGGCCCCCGGCATTGGGAGTGTGGATCTTAGCCACTGGACCACCAGAGAAGTCCAAACAAGTTTTGAACCACCCTCCTTTTGCTGTCTTAACAGGTCAACTGGAATTGAGTTTTGAAATATAGCTTTATATCTTTGCAAGTGTCCTGTATCATTTAGATTTGGGTACTTCCACCTTTTGGGGTGATTTTATAAACAGTGAGTAGATGTTAGGTTCCCTGGACGTGCAGTCAGACAAGACCAGCTCTGCTACTTGATGTATGGGTGCTCCTATTTATGTCTTCCACTGGAGTCCCGAAATATTAATAAAGCTTACCATCCAAAGTTGTTTGAAGTATTTAACATAATATACAGTAAGTAATAAAGTGCTGAAAAGATATTAGTTGTTTTGATTATATTCATACTCATTTCAGAAAAGTATGTTTCCATAGTCTTGGATATCTCTGCGAAGAATCAATGACAGCTTTGTGTTATACAGCTTTTTTGGATTGTGGCTTGTTAGTTGTCTATAATAAAGTATTGTTCTTTGAAAAATATCATCAGTTACACAAAATTCATTGTAAACTATTAATTCTTATAATAAATGCTATCTATTGGGATATAGAAATAGCTTCATTTTACTTTCTTTTATCATTTTCTTTGTGATGTAGGAAAGTGAGAATGGAATTTGGTCAAGAAATTTGCTCAGTGGAGCACGAATTCTGTGAAGGTGATGACAGGAAGATAGCTCGCTATCCTCCACCATCCACTGCCATGTGTCTGTTTCTCCTGAGTCAAATAGATGCTGATGCCTGCAGCCGTCTGTGTGTAGGTGAGGTCAGTGTCTTTCCTGGTCGCCATGGTGTGGACAACTGATGCAGAATCATTAACTCTCGGACTGGATTAATTCCTGGAAGCCAGAGTTCACATAGAAAAGCCAAGAAGAAACTGAACAGATCTTTCCTACTCTGTCCAGAGGGGATTAGCAGTACACTGAGTAATCAAGAGTTTTTCTCCAGGTACCTCATTAAAGAGCTATCAACTTGATTGGTTTTATTCTGTCAGTCTTGCACAGTCAAAGCCAGTGAACTACATGATCTGGCAACTTGAACATCACCTCCCATTGCTCTCTCATTCTTACTTTACAGCAGTCAGTGGCATCAATCTGACTCTTGAACATCAGAGTCACACTCCTATCCTAGGTTCTTTGTAACTGCTATACCATCTGTCTTTTTCAAATACTATGTAATATACTTATTTAAAATTTTTGTATCTATGAATGCACTCATTACATTTGTTTTCTGCCTCTCTCAAGCAATGTCATCTCCACCAGTCCTTGAAAAGGCAAGAGTTAAAAAAAATACTATGCATAATGGGGACAATTTTGGAACTTAGGAATATATTTAACAAAAAAATTGATAGAACCTTTATGAAAAAGACTGAAATTTTAATGAATGTTGTAAATATAGGAAATATAAGCAATGATTTTGGATGAGAAGAATCAATATTTTTAAAATATCAACTCATTAAAATTGATATGTTAACAATGTGCAACAATTTCTAACTTTTAAAGAACTGGCTAAAATAATCTTTTAATGTACAGAGGAAAACATAAATGTTCATGAATAGACAAGGAAAATAGTGGAAATGTAATTCAATGTATAATTCCACAGTAATAGAGCCATTGAATGTTTTCCAATGACTCGATATGAAAAATGATTTTGTCAACTATGTCCATTAGCTTTCAAATCTGATTTGTGAGCAACTCAGCTATAAATACTCAGAAACATATTTGTAGAAGGAAATGACAACTCATTCCAGGATTTTTTGCCTGAAAAATCCCATGGACATAGAGGCCTCATGGGCTATAATCCAAAGGGTTGCAAAGAGTCGGACTCAACTGAGTGACTAAGCACATGCATACAAACATATTACAGCTATTAAAAGTTTTGCTATTTCTATTCTTGTTTAATCCTCATAGTATATTGCTTCCTACCATAATTATACTGTGCTGACTTTTAAATCTTAGGGACACAGACTACCAGAAATGGATCAATTTATAGGTTCTAAAAGTAAATAGTAAAAAATTTTTTAAAATAAGTCTAGTAATTTCTATTGAATATATAGAATTACTTTGCTTTCAATGTTTGTATATATTTTTTCTGATTATGTTACCTGTACATCTAGTGCTTTCTGAGTTAATGCAACAAGAAAGAAACTCTGTCCATGGCCCTCCCTTTGAATTTTACTTCTCTCACCCATTGATTCTTGTTATGTTCACAATATTAATAGCAACATTCTCAATATTTTTCTGGTTGTGAAAATGATCCATATGTATTATGAAGATTCAACCAATACAGAAGAGAAGAAACGTACTAGACATACACACACACACCCACACAAGTGCAGGATAGAAGAGAAAGCTGAATTCATTCTTAATTTCAAGATTGTACTTACTAAATGCAAAGCAAACAATTCCAGACTGGGCATATGTGAAATTTAGGTGTTGCAAATGGTCTAGCCAAATCCATCTTAACTGACCAACCTGTGTCAGTACACTGTGCCAACCTCTGTTCCTTCCTGGATTGATAACATGTATCAGGAACCATCTGTCTTCCTCCCATATCCTTTTCTTCAGTCCTGGAAATTCATCTAAATTTTCTACTCCCATCCCTTTGAAACATCTGTCTCCTATGTCTTCAATTTCTTCCTCCCTTCTTTCCTTGCTTTCCCTTAGCCAAAATTTAGGCTTATCCTCTCATCCAAAAATAATCTGTTGTCACTACTTTTCCCTGTATCCACCATAGAGTCTCTTCTCATGTCTTACTAAAAAGCATTTCTGCTATCTTATTTTCCATTTATTTCTCAATTACTTATAAGCTGTCTTGCTTTGCCAACTCTCTATGGAAATGATTCATAGTTTACCAATGCCCTCTGTATTTCCAAATTCACTGAAAATGATTGTCTTTATTTACTCATCCTCTTTGGCTCTCTGTTCCCTGATATCACATCATTCTGGTTCTTACACTTTTGCAGTTGTTTGTCTCTTACATTTCTCACACAACACTTAAATGCCCATGTTCCATAGCAGAAAATTATTAGTTAAAATTAGATGGATAATCTCATCTTTGAAAATATTTTCTATGTTTACCCATATATACAAAATTCTCCAAACTCTAGTTCCTACAGAGATCTCTGACCTCAGCTACAGATTCACAAACTTGGTTAGCTATTGGATGTTTCCATTTGGGTATGACAGTGGCATCCCAAATTCAACAGATTTAAAACAAAACTGATTTTACCTTAGGCACCTTCTTGTATGTTCCCTGTCTTAACTAGTAGCACCATAATCCATTAGTTAGAAACCAGGAGGTTTTCTCAAAATTTCTCTATCTTTCAGGTTCAGATCAAGATAGCAGAGTAAGAGGACATGGAACTCCCCCATGAACATATTAAAGATAAATCTACATGATGAATAATTGTTACTGAAAACTGGTAGAAGGACTTCTGTATGACCAAAATGGTAAGAAATAAACACATATATTTGAGTAGAAAGAGGAGGAAAGTGATTGAGTTGAGACCTGTGCCCCTGGGAGGCCTCTAGTCCTGGGAATCTCCACAAGGGAGACAAGCCTCCTTGGTTGGTTGGAAGACACCAAGATGAACAAAAGGGCTGTGGGAAGCTTGGCTTCCATCCATGAGGAGTCTGCATCTGCTGGCTGGCCCCCGAGGCTGGACAGAGAGAGGTCTGTCTTAGTGGCCACTAGGTTTTCCACACCTATGCTACACGCCCTCCAGCCCAGGCTGGGTGAATGCTGAGGCCCTACTCACTCATGTCATGTTATGGCCTGGATCCAGGATGATCACAACCCAGTAAAAGACTTGACCATGGGATGCAGAGGTGACCCAGTCCCAGGACAGAGACTGTTTTGGGTAAGAGTGACTATTGCTTGTGTTTACTCAAGGAGTGCCTCAGAAGCAGCCCAGATCTGTGATAGGGCTGCTCCACAATAGCTCACCTCACACACATGCAGGGAATCCACACAGGCCTCACCTGCCCTGTGAGGCAGTTGCAAGACAGGGCAGAGATGGCAGAGGTTGGAGCATCACAATCTGTGAGGAACAAAGGGAACTTACACCCAGAGCTGCATGGGTTCCTGCACACTCCTGCACAGCCCCTGAGCAGAGCCGTGGGTTCCTGCACAGACAGAGCATATGTACTCTGTCTGTACATGGGCACCACTTGCTTCAGCACTCTCTATCTCCAGGACAAGGGTCCTTTTATAAGAAGAACGAAAAATACACCTTTAAAGGGAACAGAGCAAGCTTGGGCCCAACTCACAGGGTTTCTGCTCTAGCAACTTGGGATCAGACCCTGCCCCTAATAAGGTAGTGATGGCCACTGAGCAGATGGAAAGATGTGCCTCACACTGCATAACAGCTCTAGCCTCTTCATCACCAGCTTCACATCCCAGCAAGGTGATAGCTGCCAGCCCACAGAGGGTCCCAAATAAGATGAACCCAGGCAGACCCACATTAAGACTTATCATGATAAAAATAGCAGAAGTTAAAGAATTCTAGACACAGTAAGACGAAAAAAAAAAAAAAAGGAGTCATGTACAAGGGAATCCCCATAAGCTATTAGCTGATTTCTCTGCAGAAACCTGGCAGACAAGAAGGGAATAGCATGATATGTTCAGAGTGCCAAAAGGGAAAATCATGCAACCTAGGATACTCTACTCAGCAAGATTATCATTCAGAATAGGGGACATACAGAACTTCTCAGACAAAGAAAAACAAGGATTCATCAATACTAAATGTACCCTAAAGGAAATGTTAAAAGGTCTTTTCTAAGTGGAAAAGAAGGAAGAATCTATAGAAAAGGGAAAATCCCACTAGGAAAGGCAAATATATAGAAATGATAGGATCAACCACCTAAATAAGCCAGTATGAAGATTGAAAGACAACAAAAAAAGTAAAAATAGCTATAACTAAAATAAACAGTTAAGGGATAAACATAAAGATATAAAATATATCATCAAAAACACAATGTCAGAGAGCAGAGACAAGAAATACAGATCATTCAGGATTGTCTGAACTTAAATGACTATCAGCTTAAAATAAGTAAATATAGGTCATCATTTATGAACCCCAAGATAAACACAAATAAAAACCCTACAACAGATACACAAGAACCAAAAAAGAAGGAGCACAATCATACTACTAAAAAATGTCAGCCACAAGGGGAGAAACAGAATAAATAAAGAAGAACTACAAAAACAACTGGAAAGTAAGTAATAAAATGGCATTAATTACATACCTATCTATAGTTACTTTAAATGTCAGTGATTAAATGCTCTGATAAAAAGACATAGGGTTGCAGATTGAATAACAAACAGCATGGTTCAGTTCAGTCACTCAGTCGTGTCCAACTCTTTGTGACCGCATGAATCGCAGCATGCCAGGCCTCCCTGTTCATCACCATCTCGCAGAGTTCACTCAGACTCACATCCATCAAGTCCGTGATGCCATCCAGCCACCTCATCCTGTCGTCCCCTTCTCCTCCTGCCCACAATCCCTCCCAGCATCAGAGTCTTTTCCAATGAGTCAACTCTTTGCATGAGGTGGCCAAAGTACTGGAGTTTCAGCTTTAGCATCATTCCTTCCAAAGAAATCCCAGGGTTGATCTCCTTCAGAATGGACTGGTTGGATCTTCTTGCAGTCCAAGGGACTCTCAAGAGTCTTCTCCAACACCACAGTTTAAAAGCATCAATTCTTCAGCGCTCAGCCTTCTTCACAGTCCAACTCTCACATCCATACATGACCACTGGAAAAACCATAGCCTGACTAGACGGACCTTAGTTGGCAAAGTAACGTCTCTGCTTTTGAATATGCTATCTAGGTTGTTCATAACTTTTCTTCCAAGGAAAAAAGCATGGTACTGGTACAAAAACAGATCAATGGAACAGAACAGACAGCCCAGAAACAAACCCATGCACCTTCTGAACAATAACGCAACGACAAATGAGGCAAGATAAACAATGGAGAAAAGACAGTCTAACAAGTGACATTGGCAAAACTGGACAGCTATACATAAAACAATAAGATTAGAACATTTTCTCACACCATATACAAATATAAACTCCAAACAGATTAAAGACTAAAATGTAAGACCCGAAACCATAAAAATCCTAAAAGAGACACAACCAAAACACTCACTGACATAAATTACAGCAACATTTTTTGAATCTGTCTCCTAAGGCAAAAGAAATAGAAACAAAAATAAATAAATGGGACCTATGGGACCTAATGAAACTTAAATGATTTTGCACAGTAAAGGAAAGCAATGACAAAATGAATGACAAAATGATAGCTTCCAGAATGGAAAAGTTATTTGCAAATGATATGACCAAGAAGGGGATAATATCCACAATGCATGAACAGACAACTCAATATGAAGAAACAACCCAATCATGAAATAGGCAAAACGTCTGAGTAGACATATTTCCAAAAAAGATATACAAAATATTAACAAGCACATGAAGAAATGCTCAACATCAGTAATTATTAAAGAAATGAAGTCAAAACAATGAGATACCATCTCACAGCTGCCATAATGGCTATCATCAAAATGTCTGCAAATAACAAATGTTGGCAAGAACGTGGAGAAAAGGGAACCCTTGTATACTGTTGGTGGGAATGTAAATTGCTGCAGTCAATATGGAAAACAGTATGGAGATTTCTCAAAAAAACAAAAATAGAACTACCATATGATCCAACAATTCTCCTTCTTGGTATATAACCAGAACAAATGCAAAAACACTAATTCAAAGGATTCATGCATCCCACTGTTCATTATAGCACTATTTACAGTTACTGAGATATGGAAGCAACCCAAGTGTCCATCCATGGACAAATGAATTAAGATGTGGTATATAAGTATGTGGTTGTTGTGATGTGTGCACTCACTTTTATCTGACTCTTTGCAACCCCATGGGCTGTAGACTGCCAGGCTCCTTTGTCCATGGGATTTCCCAGGCAAGAATACTGGAGTGGGTTGCCATCTCCTTCTTCAGGGGATCTTCCCAACCCAGGGATTGAATGGGCATCTCCTGCATCTGCTGAATTGGCAGGCAGATTCTTTACCACTGAGCCACCATGGAAGCCCATATGTGTGGGTGTGTGTGTATAAAATAGAATATTACTCAGACATAAAAAGAATGAAATTCTGCCAATTGCAGCAACATGGACAGACCTAGAGAATATTATGTTTAATGAAATGCCAGACAGAGAATGATAGATACTCTGTGATAACACTTACATGTGGAACTTGAAAAATAATACAAGGAATATGTATAGAAAAACAGAAACAGAGTCATCAATATAGAAAACAAACTTGTGGTTACCAGTACGGAGAGAGAATGGAGAAGGGGAAATGAGATTTAGGTATGATAACCCTTGTCCAAGGTAAGGAACAGTGGCTGCGCTTTGCTGGAGCAGCCGTGAATAGATATCCCAGGTCCAAGTTAAGAGAAATCCAAGTAAGACGGTAGGTGTTGCAAGAGGGCATCAGAGGGCAGATACACTGAAACCATAATCACAGAAAGCTAGTCAATCTGATCACACACCACAGCGTTGTCTAACTCAATGAAACTAAGCTATGCTGTGTGGGGCCACCCAAGACAGGCAGGTCATGGTGGAGAGGTCTGACAGAATGTGGTCCACTGGAGAAGGGAATGACAGACCACTTCAGTATTCTTGCCTTGAGAACCCCATGAACAGTATGAAAAGGCAAAATGATAGGACACTGAAACAGAAACTCCCCAGGTCAGTAGGTGCCGAATATGCTACTGGAGAGCAGTGGAGAAATAACTCCAGAAAGAATGAAGGGATGGAGCCAAAGCAAAAACAATACCCAACTGTGGATGTGACTGGTTATAAAAGCAAGGTCTGATGCTGTAAAGAGCAATATTGCATAGAAACCTGGAGTGTTAGGTCCATGAATCAAGGCAAATTGGAAATGGTCAAACAGGAGACGGCAAGAGTGAACATCGACATTCTAGGGATCAGCGAACTAAAATGGACTGGAATGGGTGAACTTAACTCAGAAGACCATAATATCTACTACTATGGGATCCCTTAGAAGAAATGGAGTAGCCATCATGGTCAACAAAAGAGTCTGAGATGCAGTACTTGGATGCAAACTTAAAAATGACAGAATGATCTCTGTTCGTTTCCAAGGCAAACCATTCAATATCACAGTTATCCAAGCCTATGCCCTGACCAGTAATGCTGAAGAAGCTGAAGTTGAATGGTTCTATGAAGACCTACAAGACCTTTTAGAACTAACACCCCAAAAAGATGTCCTTTTCATTATAGGGGACTGGAATGCTAAAGTAGGAAGTCAAGAAACACCTGGAGTAACAGGAAAATTTGGCCTTGGAATTTTCCTGCTTTCTGGAGAGTTTTTATCATAAATGGATGTTGGATTTTGTCAAAGGCCTTCTCTGCATCTATTGAGATAATCATATGACCTTTATTTTTCAATTTATTAATGTGGTGAATTACGTTGATTGATTTGCGGATATTGAAGAATCCTTGCATCCCTGGGATAAAGCCCACTTGGTCGTGGTGTATGATCTTTTTAATGTGTTGTTGGATTCTGATTGCTAGGATTTTGTTCAGAATTTTTGCATCTATGTTCATCAGTGATATCGGCCTATAGTTTTCTTTTTTTGTGGCATCCTTGTCAGGTTTTGGTATTAGGGTGATGGTGGCCTCATAGAATGAGTTTGGTAGTTTTCCTTCCTCTGCAATTTTCTGGAATAGTTTCAGTAAGATAGGTGTTAGCTCTTCTCGAAATTTTTGGTAGAATTCAGCTGTGAAGCCGTCTGGACCTGGGCTTTTGTTTTACCCTTCATCTCTTTTTCTTCTCTTTTGCACTGTCATGAGAAAATCTGAAATCTCTAAAGTCTATAATTTCAAATATCATTACTGATTTTTAAAAAAGCTATAGAACTGAATGACAAGTTGGAATGATTTGAAACCCAAAATTCAGGAAACCAAGTTTGAGACATAGGTTCATAATTCTTGTAGAAGGGTGCATTCTAAGTAGCTGTACTCAAATTCTCTACTCTTTGTGATACAGGTTTTGTTGTTTTTTTTTTTTTTCTCATGCCACGTATAGTCTCCACAAAATGCTCTGCACACTCTGGATTACTAGAATTAGAACTCTGCTTTTTGTAGGAACTAGGAGTGTTGCCTTTTCCTTCTCCAATGCATGCATGCATGCATGGTAAGTCACTCTGTGCAACCCCATAGATGGCAGCCCACCAGGCTCCTCTGTCCCTGGGATTCTCTAGGCAAGAATACTGGAGTGTCTTGCTATTTCCTTCTCCAATAAAGAGAAAAGAAAAATATGACTAGCTCACCAAATAAAGTTTTGTGTCAGCTTTTTCTGTGCAAGAAAGCTATAGAGGTAGTTTAAGTACCATTTTCTAATTCAGGTCAAAACAAAAATTTCTAAGAAAAATTTCAATATTACCTCCAAGATCACCCCTGCTTTCCATCACTATAACATGACACATTGTATAATGCACACTGTAAGTCTATAAACTGAAAGACACAATAACATTTTTTATGTTTACATTTCAGATTCTCCCTTTCCTTCTTTCATTCCTCCCTTCCCCTTTCTTTCTTAATTTCTGGATTCTCACATTTTAAATCCACATGCGACCGCTAACCATTTAGTACTGCCGTTCTTCACCATCCCCAGTTTATGTAGGCCAAGACACGAGCTAATTGGACAATCTATTGGAGACAGAGAAGTTATCTTTGACAGATCTCTGTATGTTGCACTATATTTAGTGTTTACGTCTCCTTATCCTCTCTGATGTCTTCTGTACTATGTACCCAGAGTGGAGAAGTGAGCACCACCTCCTCCATGGTGGCTCCAGGAAGGTTAGTGACTTTTATCAGCAGCAACAGGCAATCCAGTTGACTGCACCCTCTTTTTGGAATACTGGCTTCTGCAACTTACAGGACCTCACATTTTTCTGATTTTCTTCTTACTTCTCTGACTTTCCCTTCTCAGATTTTTTCCTTTTTTTAGGTTGATTTCTGTTCCTCATTGTACTCTTGAACTGGAATATATTGGGCTACATTTGAATCTTTCTTTTTTCTGCGATATATACATAATTATATGTACATGGTAATATATTTTCTCCCCATATGCAATGTGTCATCTCTGTATAATGCATCTTTTAATACACAGTATATCTTCTTTACATACATACAAATGGATGAGTCATTAAAATGCTATTGAAAAAATGGAATATTAATAATTATAGCCAAACAGATTCATGACTTATTAGTTTCTAAAAACTTGGAAAACAATTGTGATCAATTAGCATGTTATATAATGGAGAATATGCTTTCTAATATTAAAATTGTTTATCTTTTGAGAGG